>CAUYSG010086968.1:0-109881 GCA_963574965.1 Eulemur coronatus | reverse complement strand
GGCGAGCAGAAGAACCTGCGCAGGCAGAAGGTGTGCAGGGGTCGGGGCGGGAGAGCGGGTGTGAGAGAGAGGAGGCAGAGGAGCGGGGGGAGGGGGCGGTAGTGAGACGGGGAGCTCGGGCAGCAAATCCTGTGTGACCTTGCTTAGTTCTTTAACCTCTCTGTGCCTCCCATTCCTCATCTGTAAAAGGAGAGGAGTCAAGGGGCAGCCCTCCTGGGGTCGTCGGGAAGATTAAATAAATGCCTGGCACATACCAAGGACTCAAAGAATGGCAGCTAGTGGTATAGTTAGGGTTTTCCAGATGACAGATCCTTTCCTTCTGTTCTGGGGCATGACCAAACCAGGGGGCCTTCAGGGTAACTGAGTCCTGAGGGCTCAGTTAAGCTGGGGTTGAGCAGTTGTCCACAGAGCTGGTTCCAGGGGCGGGTTGCGGTCAGTCCCCAAGACAGTGGGCACAGAGGGGCCGGCCGCCTTGTAGCAGCCCACGGTTGCAAGGCCCAAGATGCATCTTAGAGGCTTGAGCGCCAGCCCGATACCCGGAGTCCAGGGGCTGGAAGGGCTCGGGCTCGGGCTCTTCGCGGCTGCCTGGTGGTGACCCCGCGTCTCCCGCAGCTGGCGCTGGAGCAGCGCTGCCGGGAGCTGCGCGTGCGGGGCCGGCGCCTGGAGGAGACGCTGCCGCGGCGCATCGGCTCCGAGGAGCAGCGCGAGGTGCTCAGCCTGCTGTGCCGCGTGCACGAGCTGGAGGTGGAGAACACGGAGATGCAGTCACACGCGCTGCTCCGCGACGGCGCACTCCGCCACCGCCGCGAGGCCGTGCGCCGCCTGGAGCAGCACCGCAGCCTCTGCGACGAGATCATCCAGGGCCAGCGGCAGGTCATTGAGGGTAGGGTCTGCGCCCCCCGCGCGTCCGAGCCACCTGCGGAGGGCCCGCGGGCACGCGCTTAGCCCTGCCCCTCCCCTGGCAGACTACAACCTGGCCGTCCCGCAACACCTGGAAGAGCTCTACGAAGTGTACCTGCGGGAGCTGGAGGAGGGCAGCCTGGAGCGGGCCACCATCATGGACCGCGTGGCCTCCAGGGCCCTGCAGGTGGGCGCCTGGGTCTGGGCACATATGCCAAGGGAGGGGCCATGCCCAAGGCAACGGCTGTAGGCAGCCAGGCTGGGGGTGGGACCCAGCTGGGCAGCCCCTCAGGGAGCTGATTTCCTTTCCTTCTTACCCCACCCAAGCCTTGCCAAGCCTAAGATTGCCACCCCTGCGCATTCGTCTCTGGCACTCGTCCCCACCCAGGGTCTGAGGGTCAGGGTTGGCCATCTGAGATATCACAAATGACCCCAGATGCCCTCCCAGGAGTCCAGGCCACCAGGCAATGCCACTAGGGGATGCCCAGCAGACCACAGCTTACCCCTGGGAGCCCACTGCCCTTCTGGGGCTGCCAGCCCATGTGACAGCTCTTTCCCCCTGTGCCGCTACCTGGTCCAGGACCAATTCTGACTGTCCACCCCTGCTCCCCCCCCAGGACAGCTCTTTGCCCAAGATTACCCCAGCAGGAACCACACTGACCCCAGATTCTGACCCAGAGAGCGTGAAGACGCTGAGTTCTGACGCTCAGCACCCGCAGAACAGCACCCTCCCCACTCTCAGCACGGAGAGGTGAGACCAGGGACCACCTGCCCCAGCCATCGTGCTGTGCCCTGTCCCGGGGAGGCCAACCCAGATCAGGCCTAAATTGGGAACATGAAGCCAGGATGAAAGGGAGGAGGTGGCACAGTCTGGAGCCGAGGGCCCTGGGTTCTCTCTCCCTCCACACCACCAGCTTCTCCCTGGGGCTGGGGGTGGGACCTCGGTGGGACCAGCCTGGCCAACAACCACCCATCCTCCTCTGCCAACCTCAGTGAAGCCCACCGCATGTTCAAGGCCAGTCCCAGAGCTTGGCAGATGAAGAGCTCCTCTGTGCCCACCCCACCTCCCATCCAGACTGGCAGCCTGGTGAGCCAGGAGGTGAGCTGTGAGCACCCATTGGCCCCGAGAGCACCCCTGCTGGGGGTGGGGGGGCACAGGGGTGGACGCACTGCAGTCAGGACGGAGCCTTTCCTAAACAGCCACCGCCCCTGCCTCAGCTGACTGGGGCATGGGGTCTCTGCTGTGTTCGAGGGTTCCCTCCTCCCAACCACTTTGCTCCGCAGGGCCCCGCTCTGGACAGCCTGGGCAGCCAGATCAACTCTTCCCCAGACAGCAGCGAGAATCTGTCAGAGATCCCCTTGTCCCACAAAGGTGTGTGCGCCCCTGCCCACCCTGCCAGCCCCTGCCTGGCCTCATCTAAACTGCTCAGATCACCCTTCTGCCCTCTGCACTGCCAAGTGCACCCCTGCATTGGGTGCTGCCTATTCTATAGAGGCCCCAGTTCCCCCCGGGGAACTAGCCACCTGCTCAAGGACACACAGAGAGCTGGGAGCACAATCAGAAATTAGAATGGGGAACACAGGGCACTTAGAATCATGCCTTCTCATTGTAATAGCAAATATTAACTGCATGCCTGCCCCCTGGACACTGCAGTTTAAGCCCATTACCTCCATTAATCCTGAAATAATGCTGTGGGGTTAGTTTTGCCATCCCTTGTTTACAGGTGGAAGTGAGGCTCACAAAGGTGTCCCAAGTTTCTTACACGGCAAGTCACTGGGGGTGCTGGGATTGAAACCCAGGCGGTCTGGCTGCCGCCCGTGTCTGCCATGGCAGAGGAGGGTGCTGGGGGGCGGCCTTGATCTGGGGTTGGGCGCTCCCTGTGTTCCGCTGCAGAGAGGAAGGAGATCCTGACCGGCACCAAGTGCATCTCAGTGAAGGCCGCCAGGCGGCGCTCGCGGGCCCTGGCCCCTGAGGGGCGCCACCTGCTGGTGCCCGCGACAGAGCGCAGCAGCCTGTCCCTGCGCTCGCTCAGCGAGGCTGAAGATGTGCAGCCACCAGGCCAGCTGGGCTGTAAGCGGCCGCCCAGCCCCACGCTGCAGCACGCTGCCAGCGAGGACAACCTGTCCAGCAGCACGGGCGAGGCCCCACCCCTGGCGGCTGGGCATCGCGGTGACGGCCCTGGGCCCTGGCTGCGTGGCCAGAAGAAAAGCCCCGGCAAGAAAAGGGAGGAGTCGCTGGAGGCGAAGAGGAGGAAGAGGCGGTCCCGGTCCTTCGAGGTCACAGGGCAAGGGGTGAGGCAAGGAGCAGGGGGTGGGTGGTCTGGGCCCCTGAAGGTTGGATTCCTCCAGAGGCCCCACGGCACCTCTGGTCTGCACCACACCCAGAGGCACCCCCCGCCACAAAGCCTCTGTCCCCAGGCTGGCGTAGTAGCTGGGACAGATCCGGGTGGCAGATCTCTGCCTCACCTCACTATTCAACCAACACAGCTCTCTCGCCCCAAGACACACCTCCTGGGGCCCCGTCCTGCAGGGAGCATCTCAGACCACAGGATGCACCCAGCCCCCAGTACCCGGCATCTGGGAAAGGTGACGCTGCCTTTGGCCAAAGTCAAACTCCCTCCAAGCCAGAACACGGGTCAGTACCAGCAAGGGAAGGGAGGAGGGAGAGGCCTTGGCTGTCCCTTGCTGGAAGCATGGTTCTTGCACAGTACTCATGGGACTGGCATCTTGGGGTGTGCCCCTAGGGAATTCAAGGCCACTGAGTGAAAGGAGGGGAGGGGGAGGCATTCCTAAACCACTGATACTGATCCTGGCCCTGCCTCTGTTGCAGGCTCTGGGGACCCCTCACCCCTTGCCGTTCCCCTCAACCTACCTGGCATTTCCCGACGGGCTACTCGTGGGCCCCGCCTGCTCCATGGTGCAAGCACCCATGGCAAAGATGGACGCTCCCGGCATAACTGAGCGGCTCTGCCTGGAACTGGCTCCCCTACCACAAGACTGAATGGAGTGTAGCAGGGCATGGGAAGTGGAGGCTGGGCAGATGGTGACGACCTGGGAGCAGAAGCTCAGGATCTCGGAAGGTGGGGGCTCCTGAGACCCAGGAATTGCAGGGGTGTCTGCCCAACCCATCCATGCTTTCAGTGCCACTGGGGAAGGGAGGTGAGGCCAGGAGGCATGTCCAGAATGCCTGAGCTCCCTGGCCTCCAGCCCTGGACAGACCGCTGTTGCCAAAACCCTGCGCAGACCTGTGGCCAGTCTCGGCCTTGGAAATGGGGGAGAGGAACTGTTACAGAGACGGGGTCCCTGGCCCACCTCTGGGGCCAGGGCATCCTGGACAGGTGGGGAGAGACCGACGGGCATTTCTCATATTATGGTTGGGGGTGGGGGAAAGGAATCTGGGTTTGTTACTTGGCAGTGGCGTTTTCCCCGCTTCCTTTTTAACAGTAAAATCCCATTTGGGTCTCAATGATTGTGTCTGGAATGTGGAGTGGCCACGACTGATTAAGATTCAACCAATTCCCGTCTCCTGCACACCCTCTCCCCGCCATGGCTGTATAGCACCCACCTACCAGCACCTGTGGAAAGGGCTTTTCTCTAGACCTGAAGCCCTTCCCAGGGTGAGGCTAGCAAGGTGCTTCCATGTCCCCATCCTGCCGCCCTCACACCTGCCCGAGCCCCCTCCTTGGAGGATCAGGGACTTGGGGTGGCCCAGAGTGCAGAAAGCCTCACAGCCCAGACAAGGTGTTTTCCCCCTGGAGGTCGGGACTCAGAAACTGCTCAGCCAGGCCCCTCAGCTTCAGGGTGAGAAAACTCCTGCCAGGGGTACTGGGGTGCCCCGGGCTTCCCAGGCTGGCCAGATGCTCTGACTCTTTGGATGTTCTTACCTGCCCTGCACCATGTCTGTGGCACCATGTCTGCACCAAGCCCTCGCTCTCGGGGAATAGCTCAGTGAAGAGTACAGGAGACACACAGCTTGTGGGACTCTCCCTGGGCTGTTTACACCCAGGGACTGGCGGTTCAAGCACCTGCTCACCTCTCTGAGCATCGGTTTATTCTGGACCAAGAGCGTTGCCTTCAAGTCAGCTGTGAAATCAAAAGCAGACACCAGGCAGGTGGTCTACCGCCCCTCCCCGGATTCCGCCCAGCACCAAGGCCACCAGCGCCTGGCCACCTGGAGCCCAGCTTGTAGCCACCTCCACTTTGCCCTTCCCAGGTCCCTGGGGCCGTCCAGGCCTTTATTTCCCAATTTGGAGGCTACTTGGGGGTCCGGATGAGGGTGTGGTAGACGGGCTTGACGATGAGGTGCAGGTGCAGGGCGTTCTCCACCAGGTACTCGGAGTTGCGCCTCTGCAGGTCGGCGTGCACCAAGAAGTCGCCGGCCTCCTCGCTGCTCTGGTGGAAGCTGTAGGCGTGGCGGACGAGCAGGCGGCCCTGCTGGCGCGCGCCCACCAGCACGGTCTTCTGGAAGCTCACACCCGCCGCATCGCCGCCGCTGCTAGCCGGCGTGACCACGAGCCTTGGCCGGCCGTCCTCCGGGCGCGCGGCGGGCAGCGCGGTGCCCGCGGCGTCCGCGTAGACGGGCCGCAGGCTGACAGGCAGCCAGCGCGGAGAGAAGAGCACGTTCCACGTGACCCGGCGGCCCGCGTCGTGGCCGCTCGGGCCCAGCTGCGTCTGGAAGCTGGTGCTGCGGTCGTCGCGGGCTGGGTTGTTGATGACCCACGGGGCGCCCCAGGCGGGCGCGAGGTAGTTGCGGGGCAGGAAGGCACTGCCGTTGACGTCGAAGAACTTGGCGTAGTGCAGCGGCGAGGCGGCGTGGAACTGGTAGGCCTGCAGCAGCAGGTCAGCCACCGCCGGGCCGTGGCGCGCCAGGGCGGCCGAGCGCGCCTGCAGCTGGAACAGCTGGGCCGGCGGGATCATCGGGTAGCGGATGGCGCGCAGGGCACGCTCGGCCACGGCGGGGGGCGGCCGCGCGCGGCCCAGCCAGGCCTCCAGCGCGTGGAACAGCTCCAGCTCGTCCTGCAGCACCAGGTCCGAGCGCTGCAGCAGCTGCGCCAGCAGCTCGGGGCTCACGGTGCCCCACTCGGCGCTGGCCGCCACGGCAGACAGGTTCCAGGCCAGGAACTGCAGGCAGCTTTCACGAAGGGCCTCGTCCCCGGTGCTCACGGCGTAGTGGTACCAGCCCACGGCCGGGCCCGCGCCTCCCGCCAGGTGCGCGCGCATGTAGTCAGCCACGCCGCGCTGCAGGGAGGCCACGCCGTACTTGGTGGCCAGCCTGTGCAGGGGGATGGCCTGGGCCAGCAGCACAGTCAGCTCCCCGCAGTACAGGTACCTGCGGGAGAGGCAGAGAGGTGGCGCCGGGTCAAGACAGCATCAGGGGGGACCCACTGCCCAGCGCGGCTTTCTCTGAGTCCAGAGGGGACCCGGTTTGGGAGGCGAGCTTCGTGGTTAGGGGCACACACAGAGAAGAATGGGCCCCGAGGCTTCCTCTTTTCCTCTCAAGAGCCCACTCAGGCTGTTCCCACCTCACAGCCCCTTCCTTCCTTCCTTTTCTGGTGGGGACATGGAAATTGCAGGCATTGACAGAGCCTCTAGGGGGTGCCTGATGATAGGCTGGCACAAAACGGATATGGCTTCTGCCATGGTGGGCTTTCCAGTCTGGTTGGTGTCCTTCCACCTGCTGGCCCGGATTCTGGGCAAGTCTTTACCTTCCATGAACCTTAGGCTAACCATCTGGGAAAGGGGGAGTAGCGCCCACCCCTCGGGGTTACCGTGACAATCAAGGGCAGTGAAGAATCTTGTTAGAGAGTAGACTATCAACACCAGTTAACTCTCCTTCTCCTGCCCGCCCTTTCTTTTTGCAGCCTCACCTTCCCCCCTGCGTTTTTCCTCTCCTTCTGTTGTCTCTTGCTCTCATCTCATCTGCCACCGTGCCCCTGCTCACCCTACCAGCACACAGCGCCCCACGTGGCTCTGTGGGAGTGTGGTCGCAAGTGCGGGCCACCTGCCCTCACATCCACCTCTCCCCTTTCCACTGCACGTTTGCCTCTGGGAATAAAAGACTGCATTTCCCAGGCTCCCTTGCAGTGGGTGTGGCCACGTGACTGACTTCTGGTCAATTAGACATCAGTGGAGCACGGTGTGGGATTTAGGGGAAGGCTAGGTAACAGGAAGACCCTTTTCCACCCATCTGTTGTATCCTCCTTCCTGTTGCCTGGAACTTGGAAGTGATGTCTGGAATTCTGCAACCGTCTTATCTAAGCCATTAGAACAGGGTTACTTTCTTAGACTCTAGTGTGAATGGTGTCCCCTGCGCAGCATACTAGCAGGAAGCAGGGAAGTGGAGAGAGCTGGCTAATTTTTTCAGCTCCCTAGCTCTGTAGTTCCAAACCTGGCTAGACAGCAAAGCCACAGGGAGGCTTTAAAATAAAAAATGAGCGCTGGTCCCGACCCTAGGCCTGAAACCAATGATCCAGGGTGGGGCCTGGGAATCTGTCGTTTTAAAAAGGTTTGGAAACAGCTCTGACGGGGTTAACAGGGCAGAGAAGTGACATCAAACTGCACAGAGCACACAGGCAAAGGCAGGAAGCTGCACCCCACCGTGCAAGAGGGCAGTAGGACCAGAGATACAGGAGGTGGTACACTGCCACTCCAACGACATCTAAGGGTCTGGGTTTCCACGACCCTGTGGGCGGAGGAGCCAGGGGCTGGGGCAGGGATGAGGCCTCCCCCTAATACTCCCCCTCCTCACCTGATGAACTTGTCGAAGACAGCGGCGCAGTCCCGGGGCTCCTGCAGCACCACCTCGCTCTGGTTACTCAGCAGCCCCCTGAACAGCTCACTGTGCAGTCCCAGCAGCAGTCGGTGGGCGTGGAAGACCCGGACCTCATCGGTGCCCGCAGCCTGCACCCGCAGAACCACGTCGCTGGCATTGCCCTGACGCAGCAGCTCCTGCAAGCGTTGGAGCAGCACCTGGGAGTGGTTGATGGAGGTGCCCGCTGCCTCCCCGCCGACATCGGCTCTCTGGGCTGCAGCAGGAAGGAACACAGCACAGCCTGAGAAGGCGCCCGAACCTGGGGCCTCGGTCTAAGGGTGCAGAGACACATGTGCATGGGTGTGGGCAGAGAGCAAGGTGGGCCGAGGAAGGCTGGGAGTGCCCACCTGTTTGTGCCCATGAGCACATCCTGGGTGGGAAGCGTGTGCCAATGCAGATCCCTAGAGGATGCTCTTGGAAAGGGGTGGATTTCAGGCAGGGACAGGTCATGAAACAGGTTTGGGACAACATTCCCAGAACTGGTCTCTATGGTGCCAGAACCCCAGGGAAGGCTTAAGGAAACTCTTGGTCCCAGCCCCTCTCACCTCCTGAAGAACTGCCTAACCCCTCCGGGTTGTCAGCGGGCTGCGTTCACCAGCACCTCACTGAGCACCTCCTGTGTGCCGGACATTCTCCTAAGCACTTGGAATGTGGCAGTGGGCAAAATAAGCCAGTCCTTAATGCTCACGAAAGCACAAACTGGCATTAGATAAGTAGTAAGCCCACCAGTAAGCACTCTAGCTTAAAAGAGCCAGCCAGGGAATGAGCGAGTGTCAAGGCAGAGGAACCAGCCTTGCAAAGGCCCCTGAAGGGGGTGGCCTTGGTGTGCCTGGAGCAGAGCGTGTAGGGAGGCCAGAGCAGTGGCAGGAGAGGGGCAGGTGGGAGGTGAGCCTGCAGGCACGGCAGGGAAGCTGTCACCAGGCCTAGCCCTGCCCTCTTGGGTCCTGACCTGTGAGACAGAAACCGGCTTTCCACGGGCCGCCTGTGGGGGCCAGGAGAAAGCACAGAGGCCAGGGGTGCTGGGATGGGGCTCTGTGGGTAGCAGGCCAGGCCCTTCTCTAACGCTCCGGGGATGCCAGGACAGTCAGATGGGGATGTGCACTCAGTTACAAAGGCACAGCCGGCAGCTTTCCCAAGCTCAGGACAGCCGAGGAGCCTTGCAGGGGGAGGCAGGGAGGGCGCCTGACAGCAGCAGATGCCCCCCCACACACACACACGGGCCCATGGTGAGTGTGGACAGCAGAGAGCAGAGCATCTGTGAGACGAGGGGACCAAGGGACAAAGGGAGAGCGAGAGAGAAGCGGGTGGTGCATTTCCCAGCCCCGCCTCCCCAAGCTGTCACTTTGAAGGACTTGAATGCTGATGGTGTCCCCATTCGGCCTCTGCCTGGGACAATGAGCAATAGAGGGTCTTCTTATCTTTAAGACCTCTGCCTGCCTGCCTGCCTGTCCGGCCCCTCCTCCCTTCCGGGGCAGGCTTCCTTCCTCGTTCCACGGAGATGTGTCCATGGAGCGGTCGAGACCCTGGCTGGCCGGACACTGCCCCCACCAGGCCAGCCGTGTGCAGCTAGGACTGGAAGGTCCTGCCCCTCCACCCTACCCTGCACCCCCACCCAGCCCACCCCCACTCACCTGCATGAGTGACCAGGCCCACCAAGGTCAGGATGGCCCAGAAGCTGCCCCAGGACCCGGGCTTGGAGTAGCCTATTCTAAGCATCTTTGTGCTCTGCCCCCAAGTCCACTGGAGGGACAGTGAAGCCCAGGCCACTCTGTTCACATCCCTCCTCCTTATATAGGATTCTGCACAAGGGGACAGCACCCCCTTCCTGCCTGGCCTCCCTCCCCCCCCACTCCCCCCGACCCGGCCTCTGCCATGGATTGGTGGAAACTGGCCCCAGCTGTTGCCCAGGCAACCACTTAAGCCAGAGAGAGGCAGCCCCAGAGGCTATTGTGCTGCTACTGGGCCCCCAAAGGGAAGAGATCCGGAGCCCTCCTCCCCGAGCATCTCCCTGCCCCCCCAGCAGGACTAGCATTCCTCTCTCTGGGAAGTTTTGGGCTCTCTGAAGGGCAGCCGAGGGGCTCCAGGACCACTGGCAGCCACGGGCCTGAGGGTCCCCAGCTCCCTCCCCCCGCGCCCAGGCGCAGCCTCCACCCTGGCACAACACACACTTGGCAGCATGGTGGCTGGAGCGCCATGGTGAGCCGGCTGCAAAGGCAGGGCCTGGTGGGGGGTGAGGAGAGGCAGCTCAGGCTCCCACCCCTCCTCCAACCCCATTTAGGGGCAGGCCAGCTCTCTGGAGAGGAGGGCAAGGATCTCTCGAATACAGGCCCGTGGGGTAACTGTGTCGTTTCCATGTTCTTTGTTGAAGAAAGTTCCTGGCATGCTCTGGGGAGGGTGATGGGCCCCCGAAAGAAAGCTGCGTGAGGACTGTGACTGTCACCCTCCCAGAGTCAAAGTGTGTTGAGACAGCAGGGCTGGGCGAACAGCAGATGCACCCAACCCTACCACTGTGTGTGGAGGACCCCTGCCCAGAGCATGTCTGGCCACCTTCCTGCCCTGAGCGCCAGCTGGCTGGGCACCTGTCGGCCCCCTGTCGGCCCCACCGCTGCCTTCCCCAAGTGGCCTCAGGTCTCTGAGTTCACCTTTCTGGAAGGCTTCTGCCTCATTTCCAACTCTAATTTTTCTCATTCCCAGAGTTCCAAGAGGCATGCTGCAGATTTGGCACCCTACTGTGACCATAGGGAAACTGAGGCAGAGGGCTAGGTTGGAGGAGGGCTCTTCCAAAAACAAAGACACCAAAGAGAAGGGGGTGAGGCCTTGAGCCCAGTGGGAGCGTGTGTGTGTGTGTGCGGGGTGGCGTGCTGTGGAGTCCTTACCTTTGCGGCTCTGTGGGAGGGGCTCCTTTGAGGTTGGTGAGCTGAACTGAGTGGCTCCCAGAGGATGTGCTCCCGAAGCAGGGTCCTGGATTGGGGACGGGTTGGCTCTTCCCCTCCCTTGCTTTCTGGATCCCAGAGACCAGTCGATGCATTGATTTCTGCCTCTGGCTGGCACAGGGAGGCCCGACAGCTCCACCCCCTCTCTGGAGCCACAGAGAGAGCAAGAATTGGGTCTGGCACCTGCCTCGTCCGGGTTGGCACAGTCGGACTCTCCGGCCCAGCGGAACCCCTCTGGCTGCCCTGGCGTCCACGCCTGGCTCCCTTTGTCCAGACCCATCATCCCTCGCCCACTGGCTGCCCGCCTGCCCTGCCCGTGGGCTGCACCACGTCCTGGCTCAACCCAGCAAGCCGGAGTCTCCGTGCAACAGAACACCCTGGGCCTCCAAGGCAGCCCGGCGTCCACGCACGGTGCTTTTCCGTAGGAATGTTCCGATGATAAGGAACCCACTACTCAGAAAACCGCCACCGGTAGACACACTTTCCAACGCCAGCCTCTTTGAGCCCCTGCGTCTGTCTGTCTTGGAGGTTGGCCCGATGCACTGGCGTCTCCCATACTCCATCTAGAAACCGGAATCCCCAGGGCAGGGCCTGGCGTCTGTCTTTTCTAAGCACTCCCAGGTGATTGTTATATGCACGGGAGACAAGACCCACCCACCAGAGTTAGATTGGAGGCATTTCAGCTGTGAAAGGAGCAGGGGGCCCTGGGTCACCAAGAAGACCCGGGAGGGTCACCTCTGGTTCCCCATCTCTGAGAGGCCCCACCTCCTGCTATTTCCCTCCTTCCTTCCTTCCTTCCTTCCTTCCTTCCTTTCTTTCTTTCCTTCTTTCTTTCTTTTTTTTTCCCCCCCCAGGCTGGTCAAGTGAAGCAGTGGGAGTGGAGAAGGAACGAAGAAATCTGTAACTGGTTTGATCAAGCAGCTTTAAACACCACCGCACTCAGAGCAGCCTTCCCACTATTTCTAACCTCCCTTAAACCTGACCCTCCTCTAATGATTTAGAAACTGGCTTTCCACAGAGGCATTCTCTGCTCTCACTTTCTTGGTCCAAGTGTTGCTGGAGTGTGTGTGTGTGTGTGTGTGTGTGATGTATAGTGCGTGTGCAGTTTGTACTTGTGTGTGTGAGTATGCATGTTCGTGGTAGGTGTATGAGTGTGCATGTGTATTTGTGTGTGCGTGTGTGTGGTGTGTATGTGTGTGTGGTGAGCGTATGTGTGCCTACGTACATGTGCATGGGGGCTGTGGGGCGGGGGAAGGGAAGCAGGGCACTCACCCCGCACAGCCTTTGTGATGGTGCCGCCACAGCACTGCGCTTTATTTGACCCTGGGGATCTGGAAACTCCTTGATTCCTTTAAAGCAAGTCTGCTGAGCTCACAAGTGAGAACAATTGCCAGGGAGGAGCGTTACTTCCTGCTGGAGACAGGAGTGTTTGTAGCCCAGGGGACTTGTCTGCTGGAGACAGGAGTGTTTGTAGCCCAGGGGACTCGTCTGAGGTCTCCCGGCCTGGAGCTGGACTCCAGGATTCAAATGTTGAGTTCCTCAGGCCGTGATGTCTTTCCCGGAAACCTATCTCGTTGTGATAAATTATATCCGTCGGACCAGGAATCTCTAGTGCTGTAAAAGCAGCTGAAAACTCTTGCCATCTTGGGGCAGGATGAAGAGTTTCTGAATCTGCCAAGGGGGGTGATCAGACTCAGACAGTGGTCATACCACGGAAGACTCGCCCCTACCTGGCAGCCTTCCCCGCATCAGCGATGTCCCCTGTCCTGAGTTAGGGTTGCTTGAGTGACTCGGACACTTAGATTGGGGAACAGGGAATAGTGAGTATAGGTTTCAGGCCCCGTGTCCTCAGGGGGGCACACGAAAGGTAAACAGGAAGGAGTCTTTCCCTGAAGTGATTCACACCCCATGGGAAGCTCCCCTGAAGCCGAGCTGTCCCATCACAGGGGCTCATCTGCTTTCCACTCGGCGCCCCCCCTCCCAGTGCTGTTCCCCGAGGAAATGCCCTTCCCCGTCTGAGTGCATCCATCTGGTCCGTGGCTGCCGCCTGCATGAAACCCGAAACTTGAGCTCACAGGGCCTCCCTTCCCGGAACGTGTGAGGGTGTGAAAAGTGAGCAGCTCTGGGGAGGAGCAAACATGAGCTCACATTCCCACTGCCACGCACCAGCTCTGTGACCTCAGCTGAGTTGCTTAACTTCTCTGAGCTTCAGTCTCCCTTGTGTAAAATGGTGGGGACCAGAGTCAGCTTGTGGGGCGGCTGTGAGGATAAGCGTAGGGACAGGCAAATGAATCGCCCACCTGGGGCACGTGCCTGGGCAGCTCCGGCTGGACCAGCTGCAGCTGACGACTTCAGAGCCCAAGAGGATGAAGGCGTGCAGCTGTACCTCGGTAACATCTGCCGCAGGCTGGCCCACAAGTGTCTGCCTCGGTGGGCAGAATCCCGCCCGCCGTGGGCTAGCAGCCTGCCCTGGCCTACACAGCACCACACAGGAAAGAAGGGCCACCACCCAGGAGGGGTCTCTCACCTCCGATGCGCCTGCTCGTGACCTACCTGCCCCGTCCTGTCCACTGCTGTCACTGAGCTGAGAATCTCTCCGGCTGTGGATCCTTCACTCTGTGTCTCAAACCATAAACCCCCCATGCTGTTGGTGATGAGTATTAGGACATTGCCCGTGGGGTGCGAAAGATCCAACGGCCACACATCCCTGCGGGACATCATCGGCGTGCTGGGTACGAAGGCACTTTCTGAGGAAGACGAGGTGACTATGTCCTGTGCATGGAAAATACGGTGTTTCTTGTCTCAGCCACTGGAGGTTGCTGAGGTCTTCAGGGGTCCGTGGGGAAGCTGGCACCTCTGGCGGAGGCTACCCCAGGACTCCAGCGGACCTGGGCAGAGCATCTCCAGAGCAGGCTTGTGGGGCGTGGTGGTAGCAGCTGCTAAGCTGGCTGAGGGGCACCTGTGAGGGACCCTCCTTCCATCTGTCTCCCTCCTTGCCCCTCTGTGCCCGCCACGTGCGAGCCTTGTTTGAAGCCGTTGTCTTCTGTCTGAAGAGTATTTAAGGTTTCCAGTAAATAAAAAACAAAATGTAGGGAGAGGGAGGTGCTCAGCAAATGTTGGCGGGCGGCTCCTTCCCTCACACAAGGGTGGTCTTTCCAACTCGACTGTAAGCAGCCCCTTGAAGGGGGCCCCCTACCCCTGGCCTTGTGCTGCAGGGACATGGCAACCTGGGGAGTTATCTGCCACTTGCACTTTCTGGAGTCCCAACACTCTACCAGGGACCCGTCCTGAGCTGGCACTGCCTGCGCTGGTCCCTCTGCGCCACCCAGGGAGCTGGCCAAAAGCGCCAGACTCCCAGGCTTGCAGTGTCAGGATGTGGCCACCAGGGAGCAGCGAGGCCCCAGCTGTCAGTGCCCAGAGTTGCAGACCTGGGGGTGCAGGGTGAGGTGGCTCCAGGTGCAGACATGTGCTCTCCCAGAGGGAGCCGGGAAGCTCCCTGCATTCCTGCCACATTTCCTGCCACATCCCCGAGGACAGGCTGTGGGAAGCGATTGCAGGCTGGGCCTCGGCTTTCCTCTGGGCACCCGTGTCCGGGGTGCCCACCATGGGCTGCTCTGGTCGCTCTACCCCAGGGCAGGGGAGCCGGCGGGGCACAGATCTGGCCTCTTCAGCGTGCTCACAGCACCTGCTGGTGTTTATTTGCCAGGGACTGACTTTCTTGAGGGATGGTCCATTTCACCAGGGCCAGGAAAACAACAGCTTGCGGCGGCGCCAGGTCTTGTTTCCCAGCGCTGGGCAGGCTAATCCTGGGGTGGCAGTCCATGGTGCACGGCTTCCTGCCGCCCTTCCTGGCCAGCAGCCCCCTCAGGGTGGCCTCGATCACACCCCCCACCACGGCCTCTGCACGTCTGGCCCCTTCCAACCTGGCCCCTCAGGACTCTCTCCTGCAGCAGCCCCACCCCTCCCACCCTACACTGTTCCCCCACTCCCCGGCAGAAGTGCCCTTCTCTCTTGCCCTCCAGGAAACCCCTTTCAGAGTGTGGATGCCCCGAATCCTTCTGTCTGTCCCCAAAGTCCTCACCCCTGCAGTGTGACCACCCCAGCCAAGCCAGGGCCAGTTTGCAGAGTGCCTGGAGCATGAGACAACCCGTCCAGAGCCCCGATCCTGCCATCCTGCCTCTTCCCCTCCCTCCCTACCCGCTCCCTGAGACAGACCCCACCTCCCCCCAGTCCTTCTTTCCTAAAGCCTCCCACCAGGCCCAACCCCCTACCCTGCACGTGCACCCCGAGAGAGGGACCCTGGTTTGCTCCAGAGGCTCTGGCAGCGGCACCTACTGGAAGCTCACTCCCCCGTGCCTCCGCCCCGTCCCTTCCTTTCTCCTCCCCCTCCTCCCCCCACCCTTGTGCTAACAGGTCAGTGCCTCAGCAAGAATCAGGGCAAACAACTGCTTAGAGAGCCGGGGGTGCAGGTACAGCTGGTGATGCTGGGTGGGAACTGTGGGGACCCCCAGGAGAGGCCACAGGTGACCCAGGACTCGGCCCAGGAGCATGGGACTTGAGGGACGAGACACAGGTAAAGTATCTTGAAATGGGGTTTGGGGACACGGTGAAGGCAGGAAGGGCAGGAGGCAGGTAGGGGACCTAGAGGCTGGAGGGAAGAGGAAGCTGAGAGTGAGTGGACAGTGAGCGCCGCCCCCCAGTTCAGCAGGAATCAAAAGCTAGACGGTAAAACCAAAAGAGACTCACAGTGAGGTTTGGGGGAGCAGGGGCCACAGCACGTGGATGGTGGTCCTCCCAGACCGGCCACCTTACCTCTGTGGACTCAGTTTCCCCAGCTGAAGAACAGGGCCATTCCAGTTTCAAGGGGCTAACCCATGAAGAGGGTGCTCTTTAGCTTACAAAAGAGGGGACCCTTGTAACAACCTGTCCTTAGAGGGGACACTGTTGAGTGCAGCAGTGCAGCTACTGGGGACCCCGTGGGTCAGAATGGCCGTGGGCGCTGATTGAAACACAGCTGCCCACCCGGAGGAGGCCCAGCACCCCTGGAGTCCTCGCTCAGAGTCTCTGCTGTCGAGGGTGACGACCCACAGGGAGCGATGTCTCTTGGCAGCAGGCCAGGCCGCCAGGGACTTCTTCCCACCCGGGGTTCAGCCAGGCCACTGAGGGGTGGGGTCGATGAGAATTCTGCAGCCACAGATATGGCTGTTTGCCTGGCCGTGACCGGGGTCCGTACTGAGCAGGGTGAGTAGAAAAACCCAAGGTCAGGGTGGGGCTGCTGCCGAGCCAGGATGGAGAGAGACCGGAGTCTGTGACCTTGCCCATCTGCCCTTCCTAGCTGGGCAGCCTCGAACGGCCCTGACGCCCACACCCAATGGCAGTGGGCCAAGCCTGGAGTTTGGAGAGCACTGGCCGGAGATCCCAGAGCAGTCCCCGTGTGTGGCTGGCGTCATCCCTGTCATCTACTACAGTGTCCTTCTGGGCCTGGGGCTGCCTGGTGAGTGGGGAGCTGGAGGCTGGAGGCTGGGGGCTTGGGCATGGTCAGAAATGGGAGTCCTCCTTCAGAGGGTACTAGTCCTCTGTGCTGACCCCTGAGGCCCAGGATCAGAGACCCAGGTCTCCCCTTGCCTTTATGGGGGTATTCTGAGTCACTAGCAGGCACAGTGCGGAAGGGAGTAAAATTGAGGGCTAGGATTCAGGGTGCTCACAGCTAAACCCAAGGTTTCGCCAGAGCAGACAGCCCCCTCCCATGCCAGTGGCAACCCCTGTCCCAGGGTGACTAAGTTCTCCAGGCCCACGCTCAGCGCGGTGCCAGCTCCCTGGACTGCCCGCTGCCCTCGGAGAGCAGAGCTCGGGGCGGGGGTGTGTGCATGGATACAGGAAGGGGTAGGTGGTCTCAGCCCGGTGAGTAAACCCATCCCTGCTGTGGAGGAGAATGAATACCTAAAAAGGACCTGGAGGGGAATGCCACAGGACGGGTGGCTTCTGAGGACATCCTGCCACACGAGTTCCCTGTGTGTGAGCCGGTGAAGCCAGTGGCCTGCAGTGTGTGGACGGCAGGGCAGGGCTGACCTCATGGGCTTTCTCGGTAAAGTGGGTTTTAAGAGGGATCTGGAAAGAGGAAAAAGAGAAGCCAGCACAGCCTATGGCACAAGCAGGTGGGGAGGGATGGTGAGAACATTTTGGAAAGCAAAGTCTGAGCATCTCTTCGAATGCCTCTGACCTCTCCCCTCTGACCCCGGTGGCCACCAGTCAACCTGCTGACCGCGGCAGCCCTGGCCCGCCTCGCCACTAGGACCAGGAAGCCATCCTACTGCTACCTTCTGGCACTCACGGCCTCGGACATCGTAACCCAGGTGGTCATCGTGTTCGTGGGCTTCCTCCTGCAGGGTGCCGTGCTGGCCCGCCAGGTGCCCCAGGCCGTGGTGCGCACGGCGAACATCCTGGAGTTTGCTGCCAACCATGCCTCGGTCTGGATCGCCGTCCTGCTCACGGTCGACCGCTACAGCGCCCTGTGCCGCCCCTTGCACCATCGGGCTGCCTCGTCCCCAGGCCGCACCCGCCGGGCCATTGCCATTGTCCTCAGCACCGCCCTGCTGACGGGCATCCCCTTCTACTGGTGGCTGGACGTGTGGAGGGACGCCGACCCCCCCACCACGCTGGACAAGGTCCTCAAGTGGGCTCACTGCCTCATCGTCTATTTCATCCCCTGTGGTGTGTTCCTGGTCACCAACTCGGCCATCATCCACCAGCTACGGAAGAGGTGCCAGAGTGGGCCACACCCCCGGGTGGGCAAGAGCACAGCCATCCTCCTAGGTGTCACCACGCTCTTTGCCCTCCTGTGGGCACCCCGTATCTTCGTCATGCTCTTCCACATGTACGTGGCCCCCGTCTACCGGGACTGGAGGGTCCACCTGGCCTTGGATGTGGCCAACATGGCGGCCATGCTCAACACGGTGGTCAATTTTGGCCTCTACTGCTTCGTCAGCAAGACTTTCCGGGCCACTGCCCGACAGGTCATCCACGATGCCCACCTGCCCTGCATGCTGGGGTCACGCCCAGAGGGCATGGTGGTGGAGCCTGTGCAGAAGCCTCTAGGACTTTCCAAAGGAGAACAATTGTAGGGGAGGGGCCCAGCCAGGGTGCTCAGGTAGCTCAGGGCCCCAGGGTACTGGGGCCTTTGTGGTCGTGCCCAACAAAATTGTATGGACACCACCCTGCTTCGCTTGGCTGGGAGTGGAGGCTCATTTTTCTGGGGTAGCTCCCCAGTAGAGAGGAGGACACGTAGCCAACTCTCACATTTGCTTCACCAACAATCCCCACTTCCTGGGAAAGGAAAGGGCTCCACCAGGCACAGGCTAATAGTGTCAGCCACGATGGGTATTCCTTCGTGAGGGTCATTTTGCCTGGCACGTTGCGATGCTAAGTTAATGTTGGTTGAATGAACGGACAGCTATAAGGACGGATGGATGTGAATCGTCTCCAGCCCACCCCCTTTCCTGGGGCCTGCCTCTCACCCCTGAACTGATCGCCCCTCTAGCTCCTGGTGGCAACACCAGAGTTTGAAAGGGAAGACAGCTGCAGGTTCAAGGCCTTTCCTGAGCTGGGGGAACCAAACGTATTGGCTGCAATGGGAGGGGGGGGCCACTTGGGCCTTAGGGCCAGCCAGAGCGAGTGGCCTTGAAGCAGATTTGACGCAACACGGCTGTGTCCATCCAGCCTGGGAGACACAGCCCCTGAGGGCTCAGACATCCTGGTTGGGCCAAGGGGGATTCAGCCCGGCCCCTCCCCAGACTCTCCAGGGAGGCTTCCCAGGGCCCTCACTCCCGCCCAGCACTGCTGCCGGCCTGGAGAGCCAGCTGGGAGAGATTAGCAGATGGAACTCTCACCTGCTCCAGGTATCGGGTAAACACATTAGTGGCCAAGCTGGGGCCATTTTCTGACCTTTGTCCTTTGTCCTGAATGGGAGGTTCAGACCTAGCCTCCACCCACTCAGTGGGATGACGTAGGCAAAAGAGCCAGACGTGCACCAGGCACATAGTCGGTGCAGAATAAATGCTCAGCTTTCCCCCTGTCCTCTCTACTGCGCCTCAGAGCAAGGACGTCCACACAGGCAGGTTCAGTCACGCCCACAAAGAGGATCACGCAAGTTACCCTTTAGCTCCAAAAAGCTCTGAAAACCAAAACACATGTAGTGGCACAACCTTACCCGACTGATGTGAGAGACTTCTGGTCCCGACGGGGGCCCTGTGACTGTGGGCACCGTGAGGTCGCCGAGCTGCAGCCGCACACCTGCCCAGGAGCATGATCTGGGGCGGGGTCGATGCACCAGGCTCTTCTCCTTGCTTCAGGAGGAGGGGGAGGCAGGACCTGGGGTCCTGGACGGTGCCTGCCCCAGCCCAGTCCAGGTGTGTCCCACAGAAGGACAGGGAAAAGAGCCCAGGGGGCCTTGGATGCAGAACCTCATGGAACCCTGTGGGGGAGGGGCTTCTTACCACTCAGAGAGAAACCTGCGGGGACCCTGCAGCAGGACACCCAGTGACAGGGAACGGCGTCTTCGTGGACAGCCACAGCGGCTGGTCTAGGCCAGCGACAGGATGCCTCTTTCAACTCGCCAGTGGGCTGTTCTCCAGGAGACCAAAGTGCAAAATTGGCTCACCTGGCCCTGAGCACCGGCAAAACCAGAAACTTCCAGATACAATTGTGGAGGCTCTTTTGAGACAGGCAGAGTTCTGCGCAGGTTGGAGCTTCGAGGGGCCAGAACTCCAGTGTTAATATCTCACTCGTACCCACAGGCTGGGGCAACATCAGTGTTTCCAAACAACCCCGCAAACCGAGTGAGGTGACCATTTTACAGACTGAGGAAACTGAGGCACAGAAGGGTTAAACATCATAGTCCGCCCTTAGCCCAGAGCCGGCCAAGAGCAATGCAGAGACTCAGACCCACGTCTGCTGGGTGCTGGGCCGCTGCCCATTGCACCCGTGCCTTTCAGGTGCTCTCAGGTGTGGGTGCTTAGAGGAAGGGCACTCTCAGGGGGCTCTGCCTTGCTCCGAACTTCCTAGTCTTGGCTTGTCGTTATTTCAGCACCAGTATCATATTTTCCTAATAAAATGCGTTAGTTAACAGGGTTTTTTTTAAACATTTTTGTAACCTTTAATCAAATGAAAGGATCATCACTTCAGTAAGCATGTCACTGAAATGTAAATGAAAAGTTTATTAAATCTGCCTTTGTTCCCTTGGTTTTTATTATTAAACTCTCAACTGGCTTCTAGAGCAAAGACTAAACTGGTTTCAATTTATCCTTCTCCCTCCGTACTCCACCCACCCACCTATCCACTGAAATATCTTTGCTAATGGAAATCCTTTTTGAAATTCTTTTGTTCATTATTTATTTATTTAGAGACAGAGTCTTCTCTATTGCCTGGGCTACAGTGCAGTGGCCTCATCATAGCCCACAGCAACCTCAAACTTCTGGGCTCAAGCCATCCTCCTGCCTCAGCCTCCCAAGTAGCTGGGACTACAGGCACTCGCCCTGACGCCCGGCTAATATTTTCTATTTTTAGTTGCCCAGCTAATTTTTTGTCCTATTTTTAGTAGCGACAGGGTCTCACTCTTGCTCAGGCTGGTCTCGAACTCCTGACCTCAAGCAATCTTCCCGCCTCGGCCTCCCAGAGGGCTGGGATTACAGGCATGAGCCACCACGCCTGGCTCCTTTTTGAAATTCTAAGTTTATTCTTTACAATTCCCACTATGTAGTGTCTGTTTTGCCAGCTGATCTTGCTATCATTAACCTTTCATTACCATTTGAGGATGGTTATTTTCAGGTGTCTTTCAGTTCTTCCCCAGCCTTATATGATTTTTGCTGGTTTGGACGTCGGTGGATAAATTGTTTCCTGGACTCTATGTATTTAATGTTGGTTTTCTAGGGCTGCCATGACAGAATACTGCAGACAGGGGTGCGTAAATAACAGGAATCTGTTTTCTCGCAGTGCTGGAGGCTGGAAGCGCAAGCACCAGGTGTCGGCAGCTTGAGTTTCCTCTGAGGCCTCTCCCCTTGGCTTGCAGATGGCCACCTTCTCACCGTGTCCTCTGTGAACTTTCCTCTGTGCACACACCCCCTGGTGTCTCTCTGAGTCTTAATCTCCTTTTCTTATAGAGATTGGATTATAACAAAGATTGGCTATAACAGCCTCCTTGTAATTTAATCATCTCTTTGAAGGCCCTATCTCCAAATACAGTCACACTTTAAGGTACTGGAGGTTGGGCCTCCAACATATGAATTTGGGGATGGATGCAGTTCATCCCATAATACTACAGTTAATTTAAAGAGAAATGCTAGCCTGCCTGTGTATCTAGTCTCTGATGAAAGTAACTTTTCTCTTAGCTGTATATGAAATGTCCCTACCTTTTCTTCTCCTTGGTTGGTGTAACAGGATTCAAAGCCAGGCTTGTATCTTTAAACATGATCTCTCCTTTCTTCTTGGATGCTTGGAAGATCTTGACGTTTTTGAAGTAGTAAACCCTGTTGAAGAGGTATCTGAGGGCAGGTCCTTTCTTTAAGACACTCCCTGAGTCCGCTATACACCTTCCACACTGATGGTATCTTTTCATTCAGAAAAGGTTTGTTGGCCAAGTGCAGTGGCTCACGCCTGTAATCCTAGCACTCTGGAAGGCCAAGGAGGGAAGATCTCTTGAGGTTAGGAGTTTGAGACCAGCCTGAGCAAGAGTGAGACCCCCCCCATCTCTACAAAAAATAGAAAATTAGCCGGGCACAGTGGTGCATGCCTGTAGTCCCAGCTACTCGGGAGGCTGGGGCAGGAGGATCGCTTGAGCCCAGGAGTCTGAGGTTGCTGTGAGCTAGGCTGACGCCACGGCACTCTATCTCTTTGAGTGTGACTGTCTCAAAAAAACAAAAAAGTAAACACTGAGTATCTAGGTTGGGTGGGTGCTGGCAGGGACCACAGGAGAGCCTTTGGCATGGGGGTGTCTTGGAAATCCTGCCTGCCTGTCAGCGGAGGCAGCATGAGCTCCTAGGAGGGTCTCACGGCTGTCCCTGTCATCTCAGACAGCAGGGGGCGCTGCAGGACCGGCTGTGTGGATGGTCAGGCGGAGGCTGGAGGAAGGACCTTTAGGCCCGATTTGTAGCATGATCCAAGTTCTTGCAAAGAAAACTGTACCTGCCCTGGGCCCACAGCCAGTGCGGAGTAGGTGGGTGGGAGGGCTCAGCTGTACCCCTTGTCACTCTCCTCCACCCTGAAGCCACATATTCCACACTGGGTTGGCCAGCCAAGGGGGCTGGAGCTCCCTGCAGTTTTCTCAGACCACGCTGGTAGCTTCCTGGGCATGGCTGGCCTGAAGGTTCCTTTCATCAGCCCCTCCCCCCTTCCCTCCACTGGCAAGGCACGACCGGCCCTTCCAGCTGGCCTCCCCCCTCTGGGGAGCTTGGCCTGCCTGGGTCCAGAGCCCCTGGGTCTCAGTCAGTGTCTGGGTCCCACCTACCCCCTCCCCAGGTCAGTGGTTCCTGTCCACGGCAGCCACGTGGGCATCCTGCCCTCCAAGCCAGCTTGAGCCTTGGCAGCAGGGGCCCCACCTGGCAGGATGGGGAAAGGGGCCAGGAGGGTACTGGGGCAGGGGGACTGCCACAGCCCACGGCAAGGTGGGAGCAGGGGTGGTTCCTGGAGACGCCAGAGCTGCAGCTGACCTCCTCCCTCTCGTCACAAGCGGGAGGGAGAATCCTGTGCCCTTATCCAGCCCCAGCCCTCACCGGTCTGCTGCCCCCTCCCTAGCTTGTGGGGCCCGGTGAGCCTCTGGGGCACCTTTGGGGGGCAGCCGTGCAGGCAGGCCTGGGTCCGGGGGCCTTGCTGGGAACCCGCCACTCAGGGAAGAGGGGAAGGTGGGAGGTAATCGCCAGCCTCCTCTGTCCCCTGCACACTCAGGGGGCCTGAGAAGGGGCCCACCCTGGGGGCAAGGTGGCTGCCTGCCCAGCCTCCCTCACTTCTCTTGGAAGGGGAGATGAGTTCTTCCTTCAGTTCTTTCTGGAGAAAGTGGGTTAGGGCTTGACTTCACCAGATGCCTGCCATAGCCCCACTTGCCCTCCTCTGACTCAGTTTCCTCCTTTGGACAGTGGGGTGGGTGGGTGGGTGGGGGCAGTGAGGCCAGCCCCTCTCCTAACTCCAGGCCCCTGTCCTGAGCTGAGCCTGGGCAGGGGCTCTTCTGGTCGTGGGTGCCCCTCCCACCGGCTCGCCAGGCCCCTCCGGCCTGCCCCCTCGCCGGGCTGCTGGGGACAGAGGGGTTAATTCCATCCGTGGCAGTTCCATCTCGGACTTCTCCGAGATGTATATTTAGCAGGCGGGCGGGGCGGGAGTGGACGCCAAGATGCCCTGGCACCGCAGTCCCTCCTTGAGGGAGGGGCAGAGGTGGGGACGTGGAAGGGGGGACCAGCTAGATGGAGGGAAGGGGGGTGCGTGAGTTGGCTTTAAGACGAAGGCTGTGCTCTTGCAGAGGACCTGCACCCCATGGGCAGGGGGTTCTCACCTGTGGGAGGAGGACAGAGTGGCCCGTCTCCCGGGGACGTGGAAGGGCTCTGGGAAGGAGGGCTGGAAGAGAGCACTTAATGGTGGCTGGAAAGCTCCCACCACCTACTGACAGGGTGGGACCCCAGGCCAGGGAGCAACGTGCCTATGTGCCTGTGGGCTGCGTCCGGTGCCCCCCACCCCACCTCGGAGCTGCACGTCCAGTATGGGGCGCAGGCAGCACTGGTGCGGCCAGTGGAGACAAAGGCAGGCAGGCTTGTTGCATCTGCCCTTGAGAGCCTTCCAAGGGCCCTGCCCCAGGAGCCAGCACTGAATGGGAACCAGGTGGGGCTGATCGCCAGGGGCTGTATTTTGATGTTAAGGGGAAACACGTGAACCACCTTGTTCCAATTCCTCCCCTCTCTGGGACCTCTGGATGTTCATTCATAAAGAAGGTGTTTTGTTTGTTTAATAGGAGTGTCAGCACCTTCTCCAGGACCCAAGGATAATTCTGCAAATCTTGGCTTCTCAGCCCCCGGGTTGTCCCCAGGGGCCAGGACAAAGAGCTGGGCCTCATTGGCGGGTCTCCACAGTGCCGGGTGATAGAGTAGCTCGTGGGGATCCAGGGAGCCTCCCGCTTGTCCTGGACCTCATTTCACTGACTCTGTGGCATTTCAGCCACACCCGCTGAGGCCTTGGGGTACCTGCACCTCCAGGCGGGGCCCCTCCAGCCGGCACAGATTCAGTTTGCGGGGTGAGCGGCAGGCCATTCCAGGAGGAATCCAGGGGTTGCTCGCCACCAAGGCATGCCAGCCCAGCCCGGTGTTAGTCTATTTTGATCCCCCTGATCAGCGGGCATCACTTTTTTAGAACTTTCTGTGTCATGACCCCTCAGGGAGGCAGCTAACCCAGACCCCTTCCCCCGAGTTCCCCCTCCCAGTGCCTGCAAACTACGAGGACAACATTAGACCTGATGTTATTTCTAGAGAAAATAAAAGTAAGGCGGTAAGTGTGTGTGAGCTGCCCTGTGATGTGATGCAAAGAGCTCGGGGGTCCAGGCCCCCTGGCAGCACCACTGTGCCACGGGACCTTGAGAAGCCATTTCTAATCTCAGGGTTGTGGAGGTTGTGGAGATGGCGTCTGTGGTCACTTCTGTTACCAACTCAGTTTCTAATGAGGCACCTAAGCCTAAGCTGAGAGAAGAAGAGGAAGAAACAGAGTAGGCTGGGAGGGCGGGCGGCACCGAGAAGAATAGTAACCAGCAGCGTCTTCTGGGCGTTTCCCACATGCCGGGCACCGGGCTCGGTGTTTTACATGCACCAGCCTCACTGAATTCTCACAGTGACCCTGCAAGGCTAGAATTCCTATTATGTCACTTTCGTAGGCAGCCTGAGGATTGAAGCAATTTGCCCAAAGAGCACAACCAGTTAGTAGTGGAGGCAGGATTTGAGTCCGGTCGGTTTCTCTCTGGGTTCTGTGTGCAAGGAGGAGAGAGATCCCAGTGTTAGCACAGCCTGCAGCTAGAGGGCAGGGACGAGCGGAAGTCTGTCCTCTGCGTGTCCCAGCGCACGCGAGCTCATGTCCCTTAGTCTAACACCTGGACTTAGATAAAAACAGAGTCATCTGGTGTGGGTAGAGCCCACGGGTGGGAGGGGATATTGGAAGATAAGTTGGAAAGGTGGGCCAGTGCGGACACGAAGGCCTTCCTACAGCACAGAGCTCCTGGTGGTTTTTAGGGTTGTGTTCTAGAAAGATCCCGCTGGTGGTATTATAGAGAATGGATAAGTCAGGAGGCCAGAGACCCCTTAGGAGGCCACCCAAGCAAGAGAAGGTGAGGCCAGGGTGCAGGGGCACCTGACACCTCCGCAGGGTACACTGAGTTTGGAGGTGACAGGAGACCCAGGGTCAGAGGGAGGGGATGTTCACACCCTCTGTGGTCCCTGGAACGCTCCTGGGGAGAAGGAAGATTGTGAACAAGGCATGGAGGGAGAAGAGGATGCTTTCTACCCTATGTTGTGACATAGTTCCCCTACAAGGCCCTTGACGTGTCACACCCTGGGTTTCTACCACAGTGTAAACTGAGGCTTCCGTTCCCCCTGCCGTGTGATCATCCTGTATCCTTGGGGATGTAGTCCTGGGCTAGGGATTTCAGAGGTGTCCCTCCAGGCTCTGGACACGTACCTGGAGGTGGTCTGAAGGGATGGGATGGTTGAAATGGGCACAGAGAGGCACTGCCAACGGTCCCTGGTAGCTGGCCCTACCCTCTCCTTCTCCTGCTTGCACCTTTGCCACGATTGGCACTTCTAGTGCCAGGGTGCAGGGCCCTGTCCTGCAGGGCTCACTGCCGTCCTTGTCAGAGCTCAGGTGTTGTACAGGCCCTGGCCGCTCCCCTTCTCTGGATGCCTCCTCTAGTACTGACCTTGAACCTTTCCACCTGACATTTCTAGAATTCTGGACTCTTTAACCGACTCTTGCACATTCTCTGAATCCTCTAATCCCAATGTGGAAATAAACAAAGACCACCCGAATGAGAGCACGCAAGGGCTGTTATCCCGAGCTTGCTATCGCAGGGGGGCAGCCACCGCCACCTGTGTTTGGGAGGGACTCAGAGGCAGGCAGAGGACATGTGTCCTGATGGAGGCTGTTGGCCTGGGGGGACAGGAGGCAGCTAACTAGAAGTGGGGTGTCCTGTGGGACTGGTATGGGGGAACATATTTGGCTTTTTCTTGGCAATGAGGACAAGTTGGAAGCAGAGGCAAGAATTAGGGAAACTGTCAGTTACAAATCAAGTCCTGTCCACGTTGAGCCACGTTTGGCTTCCTGGACCCGTTGTTAGAGCTGGTGGTCTGATGTGTGGACAGCAGGCTGGCTTCCTGGGCTGGCTGCCACGGATTGTGGGTCAGAGTTCTATTTTTATATCTGGTCTGGCCATCATCCATTTGCATAGTCAGTCTCTCACCAACAACCAAGAGTGTCATCCTGGTTTTTCAGGCAAGCAAGCTGGAATCAGAAAGGTTAGCTGACTTAGCTAAGGTCCCAGAACGAGTAAGTTTCAGAAGGTGGGCAGGAGCCCACTGGTGGTGTGCACACTGCTTTGCTTTTCAGCCAGATACTCAGTCTTCGGCAGTCAAAGCTCATGTCTGATTCATTTTTGCCGCCTTACCTCCCACTCTTACTTACTCTGGTACTTTAAGCACATTCTCAATAACTATTTACGAAATGAATGGAGACTGAGTTTTAGGATGTCAAAGAGGGAACCAGGCAGGAATGCAAGAAGAGAGTGGGGATCCTCGCTGAAGGGGCACCTGTAATTAGAACAGCCAAGCTCTTGGCCACCTCCTCTGGCTTCCTGCAAGAATCTCAGCCCTTTGTTGGAACCTGAAAACACAGGCTGAGACCCATGAGTCTGGGCCAGTTGGGCCAGGAGGGACCTGGCCTCCGGAGGTGTGAGAGCCATGAGCCTGCCCACCCTGCCGGGTTCCATCATTGTAACTGATGGATTGGGGATTAAGGTGGGGCCTCACCAAGTAAGGAAGAGCAGTCCATGGTGAACCCCCCCCCCCAGGAGCTGCCAAGTGTCCCGCCAGGTGGGGAGGGACACGAGGCTCTGGCACTGTGTAAGGCAAAATTCCAAGATGGCCCCGTGGGCTCCATCCCTGCCCTGAGTTACTCCCATGACTGTATTATGTGATTACATGGTGGAAGGAATTTACAGTGTAGAGAGAACAATGGTGGCTAAGGAGGTCAGGTGACTCAGGAGGTCAGGTGACTGGGAAGGTCAGGTGTCCTGGCTGTCAGTCCTACCGTGTCCTGGACCGGCCTCATGGCCATAGGCCACCGTCCTTCCTCAAGCCCCAGTTTCTACATCTGCAAAATGAGGAGCTGGCCCAAGTAATCTAACCCTACCTATTGTGATCCGAATTCTTTTGAGCCCAAGAGAGGTCAGGATACAGGCTGGCTCCCTTGGGTAACACTGGTCAGGTGGGTGTAGGTGGCTCCTGGGTCCTGTGGAAAGAAAGAAGCCAAAGAAATTGATTCTGAAAGTGGCTGCAGTGTGGGTGGCTATATGACTCCCCCTCCGGCCTCAGTTCCCTGCAACCTCAGGGAGGAAGGGCCACACCCACAAAGAAAAGAGGTTTCTGGTGAGCAACAGGTGTGGCCATTGATTTTCCGAGGGCTGGGTGCCGCTTCCTGGGGTTGAACCTCCCCAGGCCATCTAGAGGGGGTGTGGTCCCAATCTGATAGAGACTCAGCCACCCTGGTAGCCTGGGGACCTTCCTGTCAGCCTCCTGGTTTTACACAATGTGATACCTGGGAGTGTGAGTCAGCAAGGACATCCACTGGCCGCCACTGCCCCCAGCCATAGCCCTTCTGACTCCAGAGCCGCTGGGCCAGGCAGGGCTGGTGCAGGCTATGGGCCTCTCGACACCCAGGCCTTCTCTCTTCCTTCTTTGCTCCAGAAAGGAGGCCGGCAGCAGACTTGGGCTCTGAAAGCTAGGGGCAAATGTCATGTGGGTGGGCAGGAGAGGAGGAGAGAGGAGGTGGAGAGGATGGAGTCCCCAGGAGAAAGGGCAGCTGTAGCCTGTTTGGAAGCCACAGGGCTAAGAGGAGACAGGACGAGAAAATGCAAAAACAGGGCTTGAAGACAAACCTCTTCTTTGACGGGGTTGCTTGGTACCAAATCAGATTTGGCAAAGGGCGCTCCTTGTTCTCCTCATAGAATCAACAGTGGATTGTTGGTACTGGGTGGGCGGGGAGCCTGGTCCACAGGCCTCGGTCATCCCTCGGGATTCCAGCAGCAGTCCTGGCCCCTCTGCTCCAGGCTGTCTCCTCTCTCTGTGGCCAGAGCCCTGGCCCTGTCACTGGCAAAGCCCTCCAGTGGCTTCCCCTCGCCCAGGATGAGCCCTGACTCCTCAGCACGGCCAGCCCTCGGGGCCTCCCCACGCACCCCAACCGTGGCCCAGCCAAGCTGCCGGATCGGCCATCGTGCTCCCAGCACCTAACTTGGTGCCTGACAAATGGACGTCATTATCCACATGTGCAGGACGCATGAATGACAACCAGCAGTTAGTTGGCAAGTCGCCGGATACTTTCCTTTCGGCTTTGCACGCAGGGAAGGGCCGGCACATCCAGGCGCACCACTCTCCCGCCTCGCTGCACAAAATCGCGCCCGGCTGCTCTGAGGTCAGTGCCCAGCCCCGTGGACTCGAGCGCTGCCGGGGCTCTCTGCCCACTCATACCGCTTGTGCCCGCAGAGTCCCGCCATTCCTCTTACCACCTGCCATGCACCCCAGGGGAGAGGAAAGGCCACAAGACCAGACAGATGGCTTCACGTGGGAGCTTTGAGTTAAGGCGTTTGACTGCAAAGAGGGGGCCCCTCTTCAAATCCTCCAGGACCTACAGCTGGCCAACAAGGGGGAAGGCCAAGGTTGAGTCTGAGAAGGGTCTGAGGCATCAGTTCGTGGGTTGGAGGAGAAGGGACCTGCACAAAGGGTCGTTCTGCGCTGTGGGGCCCCGGGAGGGGCCGTGCAGCTAAGAAAACATTTTTAGTGGTTTTTGCTGCAGGTGCTACCCTCTTGTGTAACTGCAGGGGAGAAGAATGGGCGGGTCATGGAGGCTCCCCACTTGGCCTTGCCACAAAGAGCAGGCATTGAAAGGTGCTAGAAGCACGTTAAGGAACACCCTGGAACATGTTAAGAGCAGACCCTCAAGGACTGTGGAGCCAGCAGACAGGCGAGAGGCCAGGCTGAGACACGATTGCAGGACGCCCCTTGAGGAAGGCCCTCCCGTTCCTCTCTCTCCCCTGCCCTCCCCAAGATCGGGCCACCTGTGGGACACACACCAGAAGCTACCTTTCTTGGTTGGGCACCATCTGGAGGTCGGCCAGGGGTGCCCAGGAAGATGCCAGGTCCTGAGGTCACTGTGCCCAGGCCTGCTCTTCCCTAAGAAGGGGTGAGGAGGTTGGGGTGGGCAAGAGGGTGGGGAGACTGGAGGACTCTGGGCTCTCTTCAGGGCATAAGACCTGAGTTCAAAGGTGGGCGAGTGTTGGGGGACAGGCTGGGGCCATTAGTGGGTGAGCTCCCTGCTGGCAGGGCCGGGCTGTATTTCTTCTGAGTTCAGAGTGCTCCACAGTCTGAGCCCCTCCTCGGGGAGGTCGGGTCTCTGTGAGACTTTCAGAGTGTTGAATAAAATAAAATAAATGCCGGAGGTCACTGGTGTGGGCTGAGCTCCTGCCCTGGGCCCCACGGACCAGACCACCATGGAGTCACTTAGGCTGAATGAAGTTCCCCTCGCTCAGCTGAATCTAAGTTGTTTATCTGACATTCCAAGAAATCAGGAGAGTAAGAGATAATAGCCAAATTCCCCAAACAGGCCAGTTTTAGCCGGCGTGATAAGGAGGTCCCCTCTGCTCTAACCTTTTAAAATCTGCTGTTTGTTCAGTTTCTGCTTTCAAAGCCAAACTCCTCTTCCCAGCTCATCTGAACACTCATTCGATTGTACAGAATGAGGTGTTGCCCAATTCTAGAATCCCAAATAAAAGCCAGTTAAGATCTTTAAACTAAATGTCATAATTTTGTCTTTTGCTAAGAGAAAGGAGCTTGCACAGGGACGGGCCATTTCCTCTCTGTTCCTAGATCTCCCATGTATGTGACAAGAGCTGGGGCCAGGCCCGCTGGTCACCTGACCCCTCCACAGTTGGGTGGAACCTCGTGGGGCAGCCCCTTGGCTAGAAAACCAAAAGTCTCTTTGGCTCCAAAGCGAGCCTCAGGCACTGCAGAACACAGAATTCTTAGGTCACCTCCAAGATCTCTGCCCCTGGGTGCTACTCCCTTGATAATATTTTATTAGATGGCAAAAGGGGGTTGCAGTGTAACTAAGGTTACTAATCAGTTGATCTTTAAGTACAGTGATTATCTGAGCGAAGCTGATCCGATCACATGAGCTCATTAGAGGCAGAGAGTTTCTCTGACAGCAAAAGGGAAGTTGGAGAGATTTTGGCACAGGAGGAAGTGGATGTGCCGTAACCGGCTTTAAAGATTGGGGCGGGTATGTGGAAAGGACTGAGAGCAGCTTCTAGGAGCTCAGAGACACCCCCAGCCCACTGCCAGCAAGAAAGCAGGGACCTCAGTCCCACAGCCACAAGGAACTGGGTTCCATCACCAACCTAAGGGAACTCGGAAGTAGACTCTGCCCTAGTGCCTTCAGAGGAGAGGTCAGGCTGACCAACACCTTGATTTTGGCCTTGTGACGTACTAAGCAGAGACCCAGGCAAGCCTGGCCCAGACTTCTAACCTACAGAACTGTGAGCTTAATAGAGGGGTATTGTTTTAAGCTGATAAATTTGTAGCGATTTGTTACACAGCAATAATACCTAGAACAGGTGTGTGCACGGTGAAGGTTCCAGGGCATGTATGGTGACCCCAGGGCAGGAGGAAAAGGCAGCGGTCTGATTTCGCCCACATCCTGGGAGTCGCAGCCTCACCCTGGGCTCGGGCTGTGCCCCTCCTCCACACACAGGTATCCACATCTCTAGCCACGCTGCCTCTGCCAGAGGCAGGGAAGTTTGGGCACAAACTATGCATAGACAGACCACTTACATGAAGAGCACAGCTTCCTAGGCCTAACTATCCAGGTTTCTTATAGGTTGTCTTCTCTGTTAATGTGCCCCTGTATTTCTGCCCAGTCCGGAAGCTGTTGACTCTTCCAATCCTTGGCAAAAGCAAAATCCTTTCTAGCAAGTTATCCAGGCAGGACTCCCTAGCGTAAGACCGGACTGTTCTTCTAGCTAGTCCCTAAAACTCAGAATGGGTTACTCTCTCTTTTGGTCCCATGACCCAAATGCCTTGATTTAGGCCACGTGGCAAGGACAGTTAGCTGCCTGCAAAGTCCCCGCTCCCCTTTCCTAGTGCAGAGTTGCCACCATGGAGCAGAGATTACATTTCTCAGCTGCCCTTGCAACTAGGTGTGTTCATGTGACAAGTTGCCCTGACAGATCGTGAGCAGAAGAGATGCGCACCCCTTCTGGGCAGAGGCAGTGAGGGGCAGGGGTGCCCCGAGTTCCTTCTTCTTCTGCTGGCTGGAGGTGGATGGCAGTGAGACCCCGGGGAAAGGCAGAGCCCCGGGATGGAGAGAGCCTGGGTCCCTGCATCACCACGCGGAAGAAAGCCGCCGGCCGATCAGGAATGCCTGCCCCGCTCTGTTATGTGAATTAGAAATAAATTCCTAAGGTATCTGAATGATTACACATTTGGGGGGTCAATCTGTGACTGATTTTCAGCCTGCCCTTCATAACACACATCCCTCTGTTTGGCCCCCAACCTAAATCGAGTTGCACAAGGTGCTGACTAAAGTCCTGGGATGAAAACCTCCAAGTATCCCTGTATTTCACTTTCCCTGGCTGGCTCCCGTCCCCGTCTTGGTTCACACTGTCTGCTTGCTCCGAAGTCTGGCTGACTCAGCTGGCCTGGGCCACCATCCATCTGCTGTCAACGAGCGCCTGGCTCACAGCAAAACGCACATTTATTCCCCCAAAACATAGGGTTCTTTTTTTCAGCAAAGGTGGTGCAGCAATATATTTGGAGAAGCCGCTCTGCAGCGCAGAGCTCCTGGTTACTTTGGGACCCGGCCAGGGAGTGCCCGTCTTCAGCCCCAACTCCCCACGCAGGAGCCTCCGGTGGATGGAGAAGAGGTGGAGGGGGGAGGAAACCAGAAGGAGGTGACAATTCTCTCGGAAAGCAATTAAACATTTCTTGGTGGCCTCAGGGACAACCTCAACTTTTCATACTTTTCCCCCAGGGAGGCCGAGGGTGGGGAGCAGAGCGTGGTAGCTGCTGTTCTTGCAAACTCTGCTCTGTAACCGGCCTTGAGAAGACTGAGGCGCTCGCTGCAGGGAGCCCGCCCACCCTGGCCGCTGGCCACCAACAGCGCCCCCGTTCTTGGCTGGTGTGAAGGTCTGCAGGAGCACATCCTCGCTCTGACACGGCAGCCCAGGGAGCCCGGGATGGACTGACCCCCAAGTACAGGGGCCTCTCCCCACTGCCCACCTGGGAAGTCCAGCTCTGCTGGCCCCAGCAGAGGGGAGGGGAGAGGCTCCAATGCGGATAGTTGAACCTAAAACGGGCCTGGGGGCCCCGCTGCCCGCAGATGCAAAGGCCCAGCTCCTCTGTGGGCAGGTGCCCTGGAGGTTAGAAAATGACAAGACTTCCTCCCTCCAGGGGCTCGGGGGTGACTCTGCCTCAGCAATTTCCAGTGCAAATTTGCTTTTTGTTTGAGTCAAGAAATAACAGGCTGCAGATTCCCCAGGGGCCCAGAAATCCAGCCACTGGCTCCTCCCAGCCTCTCTTGTCCTTCCCTGAGCAAGACTCAGCCAGATGCGCGGGGCAGCAGTGAGGTTAAATTACAGCAAGCCGACGTGAGCTGCCCCTCCAATGCGAGACCCCACTCAGAGAGGGTCAGTGTGGGTGACGGGGCCTCTCCAGACCCCTCACTGGCCACACCAGTGGCTTGAAACCTCCACCCACAGCCAAGGGGACACCTCTACATCCAACCGTAGGTGGCTCTTAGCACTACCCCTGAGTGGCAGTGAGCCACCAGCCAAGCATGAGTGATGCCACCTGCGTTTCACGTGATGTCCAGGAGGACCTGTCCCAACTTCCCCTCCCTCCGCTGTGGCCCACCTCCCTCCCTGCCCAAAGTCTGCTGCAACCACTGAACTCCCTTCTCTCCACTCAGCCTGCTTCCTCTCACCTCCAAGTTCCTCCTCACTTATAGCTCAGGACTCTGCTCGTTCCTTCCTTCCAAATCTTCCTGCTCCCAACCCAGCTGGGTCCTTTCTATGCCTGGTTTGCAAACGTGCCTGACCTGATCCCGGCTTGCAAGCCCCCATCTCTCCCAGGGGACCAGGAAGCCTGGGTTTGACAGGTGCAACACACAGGTACTGGGCACCCACAGGGAAGGCCAGAGGCCAAGGTCTTCCCAGGATTGGCAGCTCGAGTGGCTCAGTCAGAAGTAACCTGACCCTGCCACCCTGTCCTTCTTGGGAGTGACTCAGCGAGAAGCTGGAAGATAGAAACACAAATCTAGGCCTGGATCTTGCAGAGCCAGTGATGGGCAAGACCATGGCCTCGGGCAGCATCGGGAGAGGACCTGGGGCTGGACGTAGCTGACAAGATGCTCAGCCTCACTCGGGATGAGAGATTACAAATAAAAACTTCCCCAGACCCCGTTTTCCACCGAGCAGACTGGCAAAGATGAGAGCTGTGAGGACACACTCGCTTGGCACGGGCGAGGAAAGCACCCTCACGCTTCGCTAGTGGGACTGTAAACCGAGACAACCTTCACGGAGGGCAATTGGCAATATCTACTCAATGCACGAATTCTTTGACCCAGCAATTTCTGCTTGTAGAAATTTAATGTCCAGCTATGTGTGCACATCTGTGACATGACCTCGGTGGCATTGTTTATAAGAATGACAAAGGGTTGGAGGTGGCCTCCATAAGGGGCTGGTTCCACACTTACGGTGTGGCCATGTGATGGAATACGGTGGGGAGGACGAAGAATCAGAACCACTGATGTAGGAATATGGAACCACGTCCTAGAGACATTGTAAAGTGGGAAAACACACCAACCAAACCAAGGAGCAGAAGAGCTGGTTTCAATTTCTGCTGAATGGATGAAGGGTGCACTCCCATCTGGGTAAAAGAGGGTAACAGAGAAAACAATGCCTATGTCTGTCTGCCTGTGTGTGCTAAAGGATGTCTCTGGATGGATACCTCAGAAACTGGGGCGAGCATTTTCATGACATACCTTCTTGTAACTTTAAAATTTTGAACTATGTTAGCCTGTAGCAGGCCTATAGTCCCAGCTACTCAGGAGGCTGAGGCAGAAGGATCACTCGAGCCCAGGAGTTCAAGGATATGGTGAGCTATGATCACACCCGTGAATGGCCACTGCACTCCAGCCTGGGCAACACAGTGAGACCCTGTCTCTTAAAAAAAAAAAAAATTTTTTTTTTGAACTATGTGAACATGCTACTTATTGAAAAAACTCCGCAGTTTAAAATAGGTGAGCCCTAGCTCCACAACACAATGAAATGACCCCAGTACTTGAGGGACAAGCAGGTTCCAGGACAGAATAAGGTGGCAGAGGGGAGAGATCATTGCATTTTACACTCACATTATCTGTCATTACCTGTTATATTTCACAAACTTGCCATTTGTGTTGCCACATCAATCCTCAGGGCCGTCTGTTTTCTTTCAGATGAAGAAATAGAGTCTCAGAGAGGTGAAGTGATTTCTTGGAAGTCACACAGCCAGTACCGGAGCCAGAACTCAAATCCAGGTTTTGGGGCTCCGTGTCACATGCCTTTTGTTCTTACCTCACCTGTGGCAGGGGAGTCCTGGGGGCTCAGGCCACTGCTGTCCCCATTTCCACCTAGAACATGATCCAGGCCACAGGGCTCTGGTTCAGGCACCTGCTGTCAGAGGATGTCATCAAATTCTGGGCCAGCTACATCCTCTCTGGGTGACCTTTGGGGGAGTTGCTTATCGGGCTTTGCTGAGGCCTGAATGTGTCACACACACCCCCAAATTCATATGTTGAAACTTAATCTCCAGTGTGAGAGTATAAAGAGGTGGGGGCTTTGGGAGGTGACTGGTGCTCTTACAAGGCAGCCTGAGGGAGCCTGTCCACCCCTCCACTGCGTTCAGCAGGACAGAAAGCAGGCCCTCCCCAACACCGCACCGGCGACGCCCTGCTCTTGGATTTCCCAGTCTCCAGAACTGTGAGCAGTAAATCTCTGCTGTTCCTAAATCCCCCAGTCCAAGGTGTTCTGTCACAGGAGCCCGAACACTCTAAGACAGACCGATGCTCAGTTGCTTCGTCTGCGGAGCAGGAGCAGCAGTAGCAGCCGGTCCCAGGGCTAAGAAGCCAGTAGCCTGGAAGTACAAGCGCCCAGCTTTGCCACTAAGAGGACCCCACCGTGGGCTGCAGCCCTGGCTGTGACTTCCTAGGACTCTTGTCCAAATCAAGAAAAAATCTGTTTTGAGTCTTCTCCAACGTTTGTTCTGTGTCGTCAGCCTAGGCAGGGGCGGTGGGGCGGGGAGATCTTTTCTCCTTCCCTTCTCTCACTCCTGCCCTAGCTTCTCCTTCTGGAGCTGGGTCTCAGCAGCGGCGGGAGGATGGGGGGGTCCCCGAGACTCTGCAGAGTCCCGGACACAGGGAGCAGGGACAGATGTGGCCCTCCCCAGAGGAGAAACCCCACCACCGCCACTTAAATATCCAAATATTTGTTTTCTCTGGACTTACAGTCCAACCAGAAACAGGCAATGGTGGGAAAAGGTTAATAAATGACAAGACTTTTCCTCCCTTTCCTCCTCTAAGTAGGTTTGAACACTAAGCCTTTGGCTAGAAATCATCCTTTAGAGAAAGAAAATAAGGAGTCCCAATAAGAGCCCACGTCCTTCTGAACTCGCTTCCCCTTCCTTGTTCTTATTTACTTCTTAAAATCAACATATAGTGAAATTGACTTTTTTTTGGTTTTGGTGTTTAGATTCACAGAAGCACCACGACAACCAGGATGCGGAACAGTTCTGTCACCCCAAAACTCCCTCAAGCGTCCCCTTTGGGGAGCCACACCCTTTCCCCACCCCCAGCCCCTGCCTGGCAACACTGACGTGTTCTCCGTCCCCATAGTTTTGTCTTTTTGGGAATGTCATAGAAATAAAATTACACAGTATGCAACCTTTTGACTGGCTTTTTGCGCTCAGAATAATGCCGTGAGATTCGTCTCAGGTGCTGTGTGCATCAGCAGTTCATTTCTTTTTATCACCGAGTACTATTCCGTTGCGCGGGTGTGGTGCGCCGTTTGTTTACCCACTCATTCATTCAGTGAAGGGCGTCTGGGTTGTTTCCAGGGTTTGGTGATGATGAATAGAGCTGCCATAGATATGTGTACAAAGGCTTTGTGTGAACAAAAGTTTTCTTTTCTCTGGGGCAGTGGTTCTCAACTGGAGACAATTTTGCCCCCCAGGGGACATTTGGCAATGACTTGAGACACTTCTGATTGTCACAGGGCAGAAGCGCAGCTGGCGTCTAGTGGGCAGAGGTCAGGGGCTCTGCTGAACACCCTGCAGTGCACAAGGCAACCCCGTGACAAGGAACATCTGGCCCACAGTGGCAGCAGCGCGGAGGGCGAGAACCCTCGTCTCGGGAATGCGCAGAGCTGAGACTGGTGGGTCACGCGGTGAGTGTATGTTTATCGCTGCAGGCAACTGTCCTCCAGAGTGACCGGAGACTTTTGTGTCCCCACCACCAACATGTGAGGGTTCTAGGTGCTTCACACCTTTAGCAGGGCTTGATGTTTTCGGTCTTTTTAATTTTAGCCTCCTAACAGGTGTATGGTGGTGTCTCATCGGCCTTTAATGTGCGTTTCCCTAACAGCTAATGATGCGGAACGTCTTTCACAGGCCACTTTGCCGTCTGTGCCTCCTCTTTGATAAAGCATCAAGCTGTTTGCTCATTTTTTGATTGGGTTGTTTGTTTTCTTCCTGTTGAATTTTGAGAGCTCTTTGTACCTTATGGACACTATTTTGCGGAATATGTGGTTTGTATCTTCTCTCAATTCACTGCTTGTCTTTCCATTCTCTTAGCAGTGTCTTTCCGAGGAGCAAAAGTTTTTAATTTTGATGAAGTACAACGTCTTAGTCTACGTTGTGCTGCTATAACAGAATAACACAGACTCAATAATTTCTAAGGAATGGAAATGTCTTTGGCTCATGGTTCTGAAGGCTGGGAAGTCCAAGGTCAAGGGGCCGCATCTGGGGCCTCCTTGCTGTGTCATAACATGGCAGAAGGCAGAAGGGCACGAGAGGGGAAGGGGGCTGAACTCACCCTGTGTCAGGACCCCACTCCTGAAATATACCAACTCACTCGCTCCCGAGGAAACAGCATGAATCCATCCAGAGGGCAGAACCCTCGTGACCTTGTCACCTCTTAAACGTCCCGCTTCCCCACACTGCTGCATTGGAGGTCAAGTTTCCAACATATGAACCTTGGGAGACACATTCAAACCACAGCATCCAATTTCCCATTTTTTTACTTTCATGTATTGTGCTTTTGGTGTCATGCCTAGGACATCAGCCTGACCCCAGGTCATGAAGAGTTTCTCTATGTTTTCTTTGAAATGGGACTTTGACATACGGAGTTGCAGGTAGAATATCTGGGTAGGTTTAAGGGAGGGAGAAATGCTGATTTTATAGAAAACTCAAAAAGCAGCTATTCCCCTCCTTCCTGGGAGCAGAGTGTATTTTTCCTGCGGAGTATGAAGAAGCAGCTTTCTTCCACTCACCGTGGAGTTGGTGTTTATAAAGAGACCCACAGACTAATGAAAGTTCTCCGCACGTTGGCAAGGCCAAGTTATAGTCACTCTTTGACAGCAAAATGGCAACACTTCTGACTTGTCCTGCATGATATTATTTATCCCTTTGCAACATGTTTTGTGTTTTTCATCAGGTCAAACAGCTTGCCAGAAACTGCACAAAACAATTTCTTCTAAAGGTGGAGTGGGAATTTATCTTGTCTTGTTCAGAGATTGTCGAGTCTGAACATATTGCCCTCCAGTGTATTGTCACTTCTGGTGTTGTCACCAAAGCTAAGACAGAGTTGAAGTGGAGTGGGACCTGCCAAGCGAGGCCCACTGGCCGTCTTCCTGGGCCTGAAGAGACAGCTGTCTCCACCTGTCCTCTCTCAGCTCCCTCATTCTGAGTCTGGGAAAACTCCCCGGCTCTGGTCCTCCCTGGGAGGACGGGAGAGCTGAGTCCTCCCAAGCTGGTCACTCCGGCTTGTTTACTACCTGAAACGAGGCCTCCCAGTTTTCTGCTTGTGGGAGAAGATGATCTGCTTGGGGAAAAGAAATCATGGCCACTCGTTAGGACAGCAGGTCCCAGGGGCCAGTGCGTTACTCGAGGCCTGGGATGACACAGCCGCTCCAGCTGTTCCTTAGCTCTGGCACGGGCTCGCTGGCAAGCTGGACCTGGGGTGAGGATCTGACCTCCGAGGGCCCCTGTCCTCACCTATAAACTGGCGACTACACGATCCGACCTGCTCCTCTCGTGGAATTGTGGCAAGACTCAAGTGATCGAGCACAGAGAACGTCTGGAAAGATCCAGCCCTGAGCGTTCAGAGTGGCTTCCACAGGAGGGACTGGGGAAGTGATGGGAGGGGGCGTCCTGGGACTTCTGTTTTGTCTTCAGTCTATTCTGATCTTGTTCCAAAATTCTTAACAAGTATGAATTCCTTTTGTGATTTAAAAAAATGTTTACAAACGCTCACAGTGACTGAATATGTTCATACAATAAAGAGATCTGTGGTCTCCAAAGTTCCCAGCGGCCGCTCTTACCCTTCCCAGGCTGTGCTGGGGGTCGCTCCGCCCAGCGTTTGTCACAACCATCCCGCGGCAGGCTGGACCCTCGATATTTGCACTCTGAGGGTTCCCCTGAAATCAGCTGGGATGGGGACCGGGTGTGAGGTCCCCTCCCCGGCTCCATGCTGGCTGTCAGTCCGGCTCTCTCCTCCCCGCTCTGTGCCTCCCAGGTCCGGGACATATGTTTGTCCCTGGCCATCAGCCTGACCCAGCCCAGCCTGCAGGCGGGCACTGCGGTGCCAGGGAGAGAGACGCTGCAGCACGGAATGGAGTCAGCACGAAACACATTAAAAAATCAATGGCTGGAGCAGCAGCCCACCAGAGTCAGGGGCGGGCGCGAAGCCATCTATCTCCCAAGAAGCCGCATGGCTGGGGGCTCTGGGCATGCTGATGGCTCAGGAGGCACCTGGCCAGCCGGGGCCAGCAGGATTCTGTGCCCAAGGCACAGTCAGGGGCTGGCACACCTTCACTGGGCAGCATCTGTACTTGTTTACTTGGCGTTTGGAAGCCCCTCACAGGTCCGGCGGGTGCTCTGGTTTCCGTGTGGCTAAGGTCGCCCAGGACAGGCCCTCCCTCCCTCACAGCCCCTCCCAGATCTGGGAGAGTGGCTGGGGGCGCAGCCCACCGGGAACCCAGGATACCCCAGGAGCAAGTAACAGGACCACGTGGGGAGACCACTGTGGTTCCTAATGGGACAGTCCTGCCCAACTGTCACTCTGACCAACAACAGGAAAGCAGGCCCCCAGGACCTCTCTCTGGAGCGGGGAGAGAAGGCCAGGAAGGCAGGGAGCGGCCCCTCCAGCCAGCTGCACAAACCAGGCCACAAGAACAGCTGAGCTCAAGTTACAGTGGCTCTCAGCTCCTGGGCTCACACAGGAACTCACCTCCGCCCCCAGGCTCCCCAGACATTTTTGGGCATGGGGGTGGGGTGGGGATTTCTTGTGTGCTGAGAACAAGTTCAGTCCTGTCCTCCTGCACTGCTAGGACCTGGGGTTGGGGGAGGGGAGAAACCAGTTGTCCTCTGCCAGCGGCTGCCCTGAGCCTGAGGGGGCTGCAGCTGCTGGGTGACCAGCAGTAGGCTCAGGGAGGGGGCGAAGAAGGACCCCGCCCTGAGTCAGCACCACTGCATACCCCAGCCCCTCATCCTGAACAAGTGCAGCCCCAACACATCCCCTCGGACAGACTGTCTCTGATTGGAAGCACAAATCTCTTCCCTCCTCTCAGTGCAAACAGAAGCCCAGGCAGAAACCATCTCATGCAGAGACCCCAGTTCAGGGGTCAACATGCTTTTTTTGTAAAAAGCCAAACAGCAAAGATTTTTGCCTTTGTGGCCATGTGGTCTCCATCACAACTACCCAACTCTCATTAGGGCAGGAAAGCAGACACAGATAATAAGGCAACAAATGGGCATGGGTATGTTCCAATAAAACTTTATTTATAAAAACAGGTGGTGGTGCTGATTGGGGCTGTGGACTATATAGTTTGCTCACCCTGCTCTAATGCATCAGACCCCTCCTAGGGCAGGTCTCAGCACCCTTTAGGATTGGCTGTCCTCCCTGGAGTCCTCTCAAACTGCAGTAGCCACCCCAGGTTCTCCAAGAGCTTGGCTGTCCACCGAGGCAGAGGAGCAGGAGCGTTTAGAACACTCTCACAGGGAAGGGAGCAGATGTTTGCGGCATGGAGCCCCTCTAGTAAGTCACTTCACATCCACCCGGTGAGTTAAACTTCCACAGACACCTCCCCAGCCATGGCTCCGTAATCGCCAAGGCAGGCCAGGTGGAGCTTAGAGAGATGAAAGGGAAGATGGTCCACCTCCAGGGAGTATGTGGATCTAGAGAACAAGCTGGAAGCCTGGGCAGGGGCTGTGGAGCCCCCGGTCAGACGCAAGAGCAGAGGTATTTTTGTTCTTATTCATATCACCGTGGTCTTAGCATGAGGCTGCAGTTGGAAGAAGGGAGTTCAAGACTTAGACTTGCCACTTCTTACTAACTGAATGACCTTGGACACGTTACTTAATCTCCTAAGCTTTAGTTTCCGTGTTTTATAAAGTGGAGATAAAAATAGTCCTTGGCTCCTGGAGCCCCGGGGGTTTAGATCAGATAACCCGTGCAAAGCATTTAACACAATCTCTGGCCATACGTCGGCAGGGCCGTGACTCTGAGGTGACTTGCTGGGCACCGCGGTGCATGTGCTAGGGGCTGCTAGGTGAAATCTTATTAATACAACAGCACTATGAGGTAGCTTGTATTGTCCCCACGTTACAAGTGAGGAAACTGAGGTTCAGAGAAGCAACAACTCGTACAAGGGCACACAGATTTAGCTGGAGTCAAAAGGGAAATTGGAAGCCAATATGCAAGAAGGAAAGGGTGGCAACAGAGGAGGAGCCACGGGGACCTCCGCAGACAGGCAGCCCCGTGGGGACAACCGTGGTTCTACCTTTTGCAGAGGAAGAAGGCAGTCCCTTGGAGCCCCCATGGGCTCAGCTGGGAGCCTGTCTCCCGCACACCTGCCAGGCGTTTCTAGAAAAGCTGACTGTTCTGGGTGGAAAGACCCCTTGGGGGCCGGTGGGTTGAACCTCCATTGGTTGAATAGGGTCCCTCACTATTTAATATGTCCAGCCAGAATCTCAGAAAGTGACCTTATGTGGGAATGGGGTCTTTACAGACAGAAGTAAGGTGAGGATTGAGATGAGATTATACTATATTAGGATGGGCCCTAAATCCAATGAGACCGTCCCCGTAGGAACCAGAAAAGGATACGCAGAGACCTAGAGGGGAAGGGCCGATGAAGACAGAGACAGAGCCTGGAGAGAGGCACCATGAGCCGAGGATGGCAAGGACAGCTGGCAGCCATCCAGGCGAGGTGCAGCACGGGGCAGAGCCTTGCTCAGGGCCTCCAGAAGGCTCCAACCCTGCCCACTTCTTGGTCTCAGACTTCTGGCTCCAGAACTGTGAGAGAGGAGATTTTCTGTTTGAAGTCACCCAGTTTGTGGGAATTTGTCCCACAGGGACAGGGAAAGGGACAAAGGAAAAGAGAAATCAGTGGTGGGTGAAGGAGGGGCAGGGGGTGGCTTGAAGAGCTCAGGGTGCAATGCTAGTGACGGGGAGCCAGGAACAGGGCAAGATCTGGAAGTACACAGGAGAGGTGAGGCTGGCAGTGCCATGTCCTCTATGCCCGGGAACTGCAAATAAACAGGCTGGTGACAGGTTCTGAGAGAGAGAGAGAGCGCGCGCGCGCGCGAGAGTGCACACCAGTTCAGCAAAAGGTTCGAAAGGATCATTCAGTCAGCCTTGGAGTTTGTGCCTGCACAGCTGTCCAGGGGACAATTAGAAGCCACCACATCGCCATCCAATGGCTTGGTCAGAGCTGTGGTCAGGATGTGGTAGGGCAGGCTGGACTGGACGGTGGCCAGCTATGGGCCTCTGTACCTTGGCCCTGATCTTAGTGGCCCAGGGCCCTAGTTCCCTTTGCCCGGGGCAACCCAGCAACATGTGGGCCCCTGGGAGAGGCTAAGGCTGCTCAGTGGCTTCTTTGTTCGGGGGTTTCTGCCTCTCCCCACACTCTCCAGCCAAAGCCAGCCCCACGTTGTCATAGCAACAGCCCTTCTAACCTGGGCAGCTCAGGAGCCTTAGGAGTGGGAGTGTACCATGTTCTGAGTGGTAACCATCACTTCCTTGCCTCTTTGTCACTGCCCCATCAATAGGTAGAGTCCTGTCCTCAGCCTTTGAATGTGGGCTGATTTGTGGCTGCCTTGACCAACAGAATACAGTGGTGCTCACTTGTGACTGTGTGCCAGATCTGCACAGAGCCCTGGACACAAGTGGCGATTTCTACCTGCTCTGGGAGTCATGAGCTTACACTTCAGAAGCCCGGGCCACGCTGCTGGGGAGGCCGCGTGGAGCAGCCCTGAGCTGCCGTCTGGGAAGTCCAGCCCAGTCGGGCCTTCAGACGACACAGCCCCAGCTGCTATCTGATTGCAAATACATAGAGACACCCCCACCCAACAGGACAGAACAGGCCAGCTGAGCACCATCAACCCACACAACCAGAGAGGGAAAAGTAAATTGCCGTTTAAGCCAGTGAGTTGGGCGTAGTTTGTTTACCCAGCCATCAATCACAGGAACACTCTGAAAGTGTCACCCCCACGTCACCTGTCACTTTATTCACTGGCTACTTGGGGGCGACAAGGACTCCCAAGCCCCAGAGTCCACAGTCTCTCATTAACGATTTCACCCAGTGGTATCCTTGGTGACCAGCCCTGGTTGCAGAGTTGCTGGGTGGCCCTGCTCCTCTGGGGTTGATAGAGAACCTTTAAATTAAAATCAACAAATATTTGTAAAGCAGCTAGATGTCTGCGGCACTCTGAGGAATCAGAGAGACACACAATGCCTTTTATTTGAAGAGCATTAATCAGCTTTGCACGCACTCGAACACATCTGACCACACTCTACCCACGGCAGCAGGAAAGGCGGCTGGGCAGGACCCTTCCCTGTGTGACTGAGAGGAAACTCCATCAAGGCCACACACGTAGGAACGGCAGAGCCGGGTCATCTGGCTACCTGTTGCAGGCCTCTGTCCCCTGCATCCCTGTGGTCTGGAGAGCACGGCTGGAGGCTGGACTGGGCAAGCTGCTGTTTGTGACATCTGCATTTGTGGCCGTCTAACTGAGCTGGCACTTGGAGATGCCTCACCTGTCTCTCCACGGCCTCCACAGAGGTTCGGCCTCCAGTTCCAGAGGTTCTAAGTCTGCCTTGTAAGGGCCTCTCCTCGCCAGGCTGGGTGCAACTGGAGCGCAGCGTCCCCATGCTCTGTAGTCTGGACCACCAGCCCTGGATCCCGAGAGGCGTCCCCTTCAGGGCCCCGGGCAGGGCCTCCATGGCCTTGCTGCACCTTCATCCTCCTCTCCCTCCTTGGTCCGTTTCTGAAGCCACAGTGGGCACCTCACTGCGTTCTGAACCCGCAGAGACCAGTGCAGCCTCCACGTGGTCTCTCGTGCCACTCTCTCTGCTTAGAACTCCTTTCCCTCCGCCTCTGAGTTCCTGCTCCGTGTTCCAGGCCCAATCGGAATCTCACCGGTTCTCTGATTCTCTCCTGGATTCTCCCACCCCATTCCCGGCTCACGTGGAGTCGCGTGGAGCCCCAGCTCTGGTCTTCGTTCCCATGCACTGTGTGTGCAATTTTTCACCTTTACAACAGTGCGAAAGCAACACACGCTCAGTAGAAACTGTACTTCGAGTACCCATACAACCATTCTGCTTGTCACTTTCAGGACAGGATTCGATAGATTACATGAGATACTCAACACTATGTTATAAAATAGGCTTTGTGTTAGGCGGTTTTGCTCAACTGTAGGCTAACGTGAGTGCTCGGGGCACGTTTAAGGAAGGCTCTAGGCTAAGCCATGATGTTTGGTAGGTTGAGTGTATCAAGTGCATTTTCGACTTCATGATATTCTCAAGTTACAGTGGGTTCATTGGGCCCGTCATAAGTTAAGGAGCATCTGTACTTTCCCTGTAACTGGGTCCCGTATCTTAGTGACTGGTCGACATTTCTGTCTCACTGATTGGATTACGAGTATCTTGCGGCAGGGACCATGACTCAGTTTCCTTTGTAATTTGTGCCTGGCATATCACCAACATTCAGTAAGAATCTGTTGAAATGCACCTGACCAGTCAGGAAGCTACAGTATGAAGAGGCAAAGGAACTTAGCCGAGGTCACCTAGCGCACCAGGGGCAGAGCTGGACGAGCAAGTGGTTCCCAGTTCAGCATTTTCCCGGCACGCGTCACCAAGTGCCCGGCTTGGCCGAGGGGTCAGTGAGCAGCAGGAATGAGGGCCTGGGTGGCATGTCTGGGAGGGGCGCCAGGGCTGTGCCCAGAAACAGAACTCTTAGAGAAATGGTGGCTTCAGAAACATGGAGGGAGACACAGGCCACTGAGATGTCTAGGACAGACGTGTGAGAAAGCTCTAGAGCAGAGCCAGCCTTAGGGGAATAGGGGAGCCAAGGAAGAAACGAATGGAGATGAAGTCTGTGGACAGAATCCAGAATCCACCGGAAACCACGAGAAAGTTTCAGTGAGAGCACCCACAGCTTGGAAAAGCAGCTGAGACATCAAGGACTTGCAGAATGACTTCCAGAAGTGCCCACCTGTGCTGCCACCTGATGACGTTGGCGTCACCAAGGCGGGCCGTTCTAATCACCAGTCTTTCGTCAGCTCCCATGCTCACGATTTCTCCCTACCCACTGCCGTGACTCCTACGTATACAGGTGCCCTCATACCCCGCAAACAAGATATGTGCAAGTCCTGACCCTCCAAACCTCTGAATGTGACCTTATTTGGAAATAGGGTCTTTGCAGATGTAATCAGTTAAGATGAGGCCATCTTGGATTAGGGTGGGCCCCAGAGCCAGTAGGACCGGTGTCCTTACAAGGCCATGGGAAGAGACACAGAGCACAGAGGAAGGCCGTGTGACAACGACGCAGAGAGAGCAGCGCTGCTGCTGAAGCCGAAGAATGCCAAGGATCGCCAGCAGCCCCCGCAGCGGGCGGGGCAAGGGAGGACTCTTCCCAGGAGCCTTCAGAAGGCACATGGCCCTGCTGACACCTTGACTTTGGACTTGCAGCCTGCAGGACTGTGAGAGAGTAGTTTCTGTAGTTTTAAGCCACCCAGTTGATGGTAATTTATCACGGCAGCCCTAGAAGCGCAGGCAGCACGTTTGCGTCTGTTCTCTGAGTTGATCTTCCTGACTGCCTGCCAGTTGCTACACATGACTGTCTGTGACAGTCGGGCTCCAGGGTGGCCCCGACAGCCCCATCTTCTGGTATGCACTTCCCTGTGCGGCAGTGAGTAGGGCTGACCTGTGTAGCCAGTAGGGTATTGCGGGAATAACATATGCACCTTCCCCAGCTGTTTCGGGTTCTGCCTTGCACTCTCTTGGAGCCCTTTCTCTGGGGAACGCCCACAACCACGTCCTGAGACCAAACAGCCCGTGGATAGGGAGGAACTCAGGTCCCCAGCCAACAACCAGCTTCACGTGAGTGAGCCACCTTGGAAACAGAGCGTCCTGCCCCAGTCAAGCCTTTGGACAACCACAGCCCCTGCCGGCATCTTGGCCACAACTGTCTGAGACACCCAGAGCCAGACCCCCCCACCTATACCACTCCCTGGTTCCTGATCCACAGACACTGCACGTCATAAGCGTTTATGGCTTTACACCACTACATTTGTCCAATGCCATCAGAAGCAACATGAATACCAGTTAGGAATGAAAGTTGGCCAGGTACAGTGGCTTGTGCCTGTAATCCCAGCTGTTCAGGAGGCTGAGGCAGGAGAATCGCTTGAGGTCAAGAGTTCGAGACCAGCCTGGGCAACTCCTGCCTGGGTGACTGGGTGACAGAGTGAGACCCTGTCTCTATTTTTTTTTTAAAGGGGGGGGTGTGAAAACTCAACTGTCACTTACTAGCTATTGACCTTGAATAAGTCGCTTCAGCCTTTCTGAGTTTCCTCATTTAGAAGCAGGTGGAATAACTGTATCCACTTTATACAACTGTTGGAAGGAGCAAAGGAGATAATATTTAACTTCTAACAGTGCCTGTAGCGTAGTGAATGTTAGTTTTTATTATTCGGGTGAGAAAACAGCTCAAGAATGGGGAAAAGACAGCACAGCCAGCGACTCAGCGGTCAGGCTGAGTCCTGAACCTGGGCCTCCTGACTCTCTGTACAGTGCTCGTGCTTTAACTGAGACCTGGAAGTGGAATGGCAGGGAAGTCAGACACTCTGTGTCTGTAACTTCTACCGTTCTCTCCCGCTGCAGCAGGTCAATTTCGCCTCAGCGCACCCTCAGCTGCTGGCTATGCACACCGTGCTGGGGGCGGGGAGGGCCCCCAGTTGGGTCAGACTGTGGCTCTGGGCCTGAGCCTGGGGAGAGAGCCCCCCCCCCTGCCCCTGCAGGAGAGTGCTGGAAAGGTGTGCAAGGGCAGGCGGACCACAGGCGGGGCTCCCTCTGAGAGGGGCTATTCTGAACCACATTTCATTGCCAGAGCAGGTCCAAGGGCAGGGAAGACGCTGAGCTGCTGCGTGCAGCCCTGGTTAGGAAACGGCCGGGAGGGCAGGATGACGGTTTTGAAATGCAATACGGCATTAGGGCGAAAGGGCTGCTGGGAGTAAATCCCTGCTGCTGCTTTAGTCTAAGCCGATCCAAATGACCTTGGACAAGCAGAGGCCCAGGAGCCACGAGTCCCCTAGAAGTGCCCACTCCCTTTTTTCTTGTAAGTCTGTGGCTCCTGCCCCACACGTGAGCGCAGGAAGCAGTGAATGGTTGGAGTGAGTAAGGCCAAGGAAGAAAAAGAGCACAAACAAGAAAAGGCAGTGACCTGTGCGATGTACCTTTGAATAAGCAATATTGTCTATGAAAATTGCATGCAAAGAAACTCCAGGTGCACTAGTAGTTTCCTAACGACTCCTCGGGGCCAGGTGTAGCCCTTGGGAAAACATCAGGGAAGGTTACTGAGTGTGGTTTTTCTTAAATTGACACCATGCCAGCATCTGGGATCACTTCAGCTGACTTGCTTTACCTCCGGAGCCTTGCCATTTTCTAGAAAGAGGAGCTTGGGCATGATGGGGCAAGACCAGAAAGCAATGCAACGATAACTGCCTTGGATGTCCAGGAAGAGCAATCTGTGGGGAGTCAGCTCCAGGAAAATGTGGGTGAGGGTTTGCCCTTAGGGCTGGTTGGCATTTTCTTCTCAAGCTCTGCCCCCTTCCTAGGGCATGCGAGTCAGGCCAAAGCTTCTCCCAGCAGCGCCTCCCCCCAAGGACTCCCTGCTCTCAGTTGCTCTCACACTTCCCTCTGCATCACGACTCCCATGCCCAGGAGTGTGTTCCTTCAATCAGATCGCCCTCCCACCACACACCATGCGCACAGCCAGTAGCGCTCAGCCCTGCAGCCCACCCCGCATTAACCCCCACAAAGCGTTTGCTTGTATTCAAGATGGATTTGTATTCCAGTGACTTTCAAACTTTATCAGACATAACAGTCACCTGGAGCGCTTGTTAAAACATAGATTCTGATGGCCCAGATCTGGGTGGGTTTCAGTCTTAAGCACCCAGGCGACTGCGAAGGAGGTGAGCCTCCAACCCCCGGGAACCGCACCCTCACTGGGATGATTTCAGACGGGGCAGGAAAATGTTTTGGGAAGGGGGCAAGAGGGCCAGACACGGGAGAAGGTAGCTAAGGGTAGCTTCCTGCTCTTTAACCATCTTTTCAACAGAAGAGGGGAAAGAACGGATTGTGGGGAGGAATAGAGGAAAACAAAACTGCAAGGCTCTCATTTTCTGGAACGCTCCAGTCCTGGACCCCTCTGTGCCTCCCCACGTTGCCCCCACCGTTACGCTCGTCTTCAGAGTCCATCATTCTCCCAGAAGCAGCCCACCCGGCCCACCTGGCCACGACGACGACACGGAGTGCTGCTCTGGACGTCCACGCTGTTTGTGTTTGGGCCGTTTCTCCTTCCTCCCTCACAGCTGATTTCCACAGTTCCTTGTAACCTGCATCCGGGTTCCCAAGGCCGGTGCGCACCACTGATCACATCCGGGGACTCAGACGTAAAACAGGCTCCAGGCTCTTCAGCCAGAGAGCAGGATTGATTCCACGGAGCAGAATGGGGCCCAGAAACCTGCTTTCTGAACAAACAACACACCTGGTTCTGAAGCTGTGTCCTGAAGTTTGAGAAAGTCTGAGAAGAACCAGCTTCATTCCTGTTTTTGCAGCGACGTTCCCCTACACAGACTCACGGAGCAGGAGACGTGCCCGGGACCAGCAGCTCCCAAGTCTCCGACCACCGCCCCCCCCCAGGGCTCTGGATCTCTGGTTTCACTTAATCTCCGCAGCAGCCCCTCCAGGCAGGGTTGTCACCCCACTCCACAGATAAGCAAGTTCTGTGCTCTTTCAGGTCCTCTGCTGCCCCCTCCAGCTCCAAAACTCTGTGGTGGCATGGCGGGAAGTCAACACGCTGGGCTTAAGCTTTACGACCATCCCCCCTGACCTTGGGGCAGGCTCTCTTCCCACTCTGACCTCCAGTTCCCACATGAGGACAATGAATTTGGCCCCACCAGCTCGAGGGCATCGTCGATGAGGGCTGCCCCAAACCAGGGCAACCATGGGACTTAACTTTGCCATAAGTTGGGTGTGATTACAACTCGCCTCTTTTGTCATCCAAACCCCATCTCTGCACTTTTATTGCTTACATTGCAGAATCATCCAGTCTCAATTTCAAAAAAACAATCAGATGAAATCAGTCATTGGGTTTAACTGGGAGGGACTGGGCCAGAACACCTGTGAATGGGTTAATGCAGCAGGGTAAGTGCAGGAAAACCAACGGCAAAACTAAAGGAAAATGACGAGGCCGTGAGTGACAGAAAGAATGAAGGCTGTTGCATCCAAGGGCTGAAGCGCAGACCCAGGTCCCACTTTAGCATAACCACAGCTGCTATTAAGACCCTCAAACGCACCATCAGTGGTTCTGAACTTGGCGTAATGACTGAACTCTGCCTTATCATTAGAGGAGAGAAGGACAGCGTGGAAACCAAAGGGACTGAAATTTCAGCCTCTGCCAGGCCTCCCAGGGCTTCATCACACTCCCAGAATAGCGCCTAGGTTCCCGGCAGCCTTGGGCTGCACCGCAGCTGGGCTTCCGGCGAGGGAGACAAGTCAGGCCCCAAGTGGTGCCGGGGACAGCTGGGCTGGACGCTGCCCAGAAGCCAGCTGGCTGGCCCCACCCTGCCCTGCCCTGCTGGAGGCACCGTCTCTGGTGAGTGTGGACGTGTCTGGCTCCCCGGGGCCCTGTGGCTCTCCCCCATCACCTGGGGTCCTGGCTGGGTTTGAGAGTCAGGGATGGCCTCAGATCCCAGGTGAGGGGGCAGGGGCAGCAGCTGGGACTTGTGAAGGCTTTGATAGTGGTGGCTGGAGGGGCTGGTGAGGGGCTGAACGGCCCTGGCTGCAGTGTGCGCAGAGTGGACACAGCCATAGGGGCCAGTGGTCACCGGCAGAACAAGGATGGGGAACAAAGAGGTGCAGACGGGGACATACTGCCCTGTGGCAGCACCGTTTGAAGGTTTGGAGGTTGGCTTCTGAAGGTGAAGGGATTGTTGGGAGAAGGGAGGGCAGCTGAGCCCGTGGTGGCTTGACCACAGGTGCACTGTTTCCAGTGTCTTTCTCCCCTTGCAAGCATTAGTTACAGTCCTACCTACTGTGGGCAGGGCACCAGAGGAACACAAAGATGGATCAGGCACACATCTGTCCCTGCAAGAGCTCACACCCTGGCTGGGGACATAAGGTATGTACATAAATAACCATCAGTAAAGTAAGGCAGAAAAAGGTAAGGGCTATGTAAGAGACGAGAAATGTGTCCTGGGGAGTGCGGTACCGTGAAGAGCAAGTCCCATGAGTTACAACAATGTTCTAATCCACAGCCAGCCACTGAGCCACTATGAGCCTCAGTCTTTAAATCTATAAAAGGGGGACAATAACATCTGTCTTATGGACGCTTATAAGCTTGTAAACATCCAGTATACAAGAGACACTTTGTACAGTGCTACACAGAGGTAAGCTATCACGGGTATTATGACACTAGTCCGTGTCTCTCTGAACTACCTGGCCTGGGGTTCTGGGAGCCAGAGAGGGCCCAGGATCTGAGCACAGGGTTCCTGTTAGCAGCAAAGCCAAGCCTGGACTCTGAGCCCTCCCTTCCCCTTAGAGAAGGCTGACGGCCCCTGGCTCTTGGCCAATCAATCCAATAAACCACTGACATGTAATGCAAAATTTCTGGATCTATAAAGCAGGGGCTAGGGGCTGTGGGATGCAGAGGCATGAAATCTACAGTCCATTCCCTACAGAGCCCATCGCGGAATTAGGGAGGCAAGATATCTATGCCTGAGATGTACATGCCTGCCCACATACAGCAGTGTCAGAGCAGCAAATGCACGCGAGAGGGGGAGCTCTCAGAGGGAGGAAGAGGACTGTGGGGCAGGGGCACCAGCAAAACCTTCTGGAAGGAGTCCAGGGCTTTAAGGGGGCTGGATCTGGAGGGGCCAAGAGGAGGAGGAGGACACCCTGGATTGAGAGTGGGGACAATGCGAGTGAAGCCACAGAAGGTAAGTGGGCGTGGGGCAGACGAGGAGTAGCTCTCAGGCTGGAGGGACCGTTTCCTGTGGGAAAGAGGAAGGAGACAAGACTGGGGCCCAGGTTGGGTGCAGGTTGTGGAGGCCTCAAATGCCGGGCAAGGGAGTTTGGACTTTCACGGAAAGGCAATGGGAGCCAGCAAGGGTGTTATGAGCAAGGAGTGCCGGCGTGAGGTTGGCATAGTTCCCGCACCGCACGGGGGTTGGCAGGGTGTCTGGAGGGAAGACTGCAGCAGGGGCAATCAGTTTGGGGACTGAGATAGCTGCTGGGGTGCAGTAGGTGCACTCACCCACTAAATGCTCTCAGATTGGGGTGAGACTCTTCCTGAAGAGGGGAAGCTAACTGCCACTCTGGTTACACATTTCCTTTTTGATTTTGGAAGGGGTGGGAGGTTGAGTGGCCTGAGTCCCTGCACCCTCGGCTTTGAGGCCTGGTTCTCAGGATCTGCTCAGCCTGTGGAGGGAGGCCGTCCGCACCTGGCAGCTCTGGAAACCCAGCTCTCTCCTTCCAGGGGCGCTGGTGAGCGGCCGCTGAGCCCCAGACAGGGAGGGGGGTGAGGGAGAAGCAGATTTTGTGGCCACTGTGGAAGGGTTCCGCATCAGGTGACATTCCAGCAGGCTCCGTGCAGGGCCTGCTTCCGGGTACCTTTCCAGAGGGCTCATCCATGGGCAGCCGGCTGTGGTGAATGAGTCCCTGGGCCCTGGCTTCCTGCTTCTTAAGGGGCCACCGTGGTACCTGAGTCCTCTCAGAAAACCAGGTGGTTCCCACTGCTCCAAGCAGGAAGTCCTCTGAGCCGGAGAGAAAAGGAGACTTGGCCAGACCCTGCAGCCTGGGCGGTAACCAGTTAATACGAGCCTGGGAGCCAGCGGGGGTGCGATGCCAACTCTGTTCACCAGCCGGTTGTGGAGCACCTGCCACCTAGCCACAGGACTCCCGGCCCCTACCTGTCACAGAGTAGGAGCTCAGTGAGGGACTATTCTGACTCCACTGGGGCCCAGCTGCAAGATGGGGATGCTCGACCTCCTAAGAAGAGGGAGAAGGTCTCCTACGCCATGGAGGAGGAAATGGCTCCTGCAAGATCATGTAGTCCAGAACGCCTGCTGCCCAGGCAAACTGGGAAGTCCCTCTAGGGAACATAACTGACCCCTGGCACCCCTGGGTAGGCTCCTCCAGGCCCCAACTAGGGTTGCCAGGGCCCCCTACTCTGGGCTCTGCTGCATGGCACTGTGGGCGCAGGGGAGGTAGCCTTCTCCAGCAAGTGCTGGGGCCTGCCTGCTTCCCAGGAAGGGTGGCCCGGGGGCAGGGCAGGGGTGGCACTGTGCGCAAGGCCGCTGGTGTAAGCGGGTAAGATCAGCAGTGCAGGCCACAGAATATGGGATATTCCACAAGCATCTACTGACAACATCTACTACGTGCCCAGCCATGTGCCAGACTCTGGGGACAACGAGACGAGTGAGACATGTCCCTGCTTTCGAGAAGGGCACAGTCTAATTGGGAAGACAACAATTTAGAAGGTTAATTATGAACACTAGGATAAATGATAAATAAACCAATGCATAACAGGCCTCGGGTAAGTAGGGCAGCTGGGGAAGGTGAGGAAGGTGCCCCATGCAGGAAGGAACGTCGGGGCTGAGCTCTGAGGGGGTGAGAGTGATGGGATGTCCAAGGTCGAAGGACGGGCACAGGTGAAAGCCCGGGGCACAGAGTGGCCAGGCTATTCTGATCATGATAAACAGAACTGAAAGGATGTCAGAGAGGCGGCTTGTCAAGAGTCTGTGTGAACAACTGTTAAGAGCTCTTTCGCCTAAAGGTCCAAGGCTCACAGGCGAGGGACAGTCACGCCAGGAGAGGAGAGGCTGACCAGGGACCATCTGTAAGTGCCAGGCTTGTGCAAGGCACATTCCAGGCGGGGCTTCATCTTGGAGGTGGTATTGTCATCCCTGTTTTACAGTAGAGGGAAGTGGTGCTCAGAGAGGTGAAGTGACTCATCCAGGCCACACAGCTGGCAGGTGGCTCAGCCCTGGGCCTTGTCAGGACCTCAGACTTGTCAGAAAGGCTTTTTGATGAATAAAGGTGGTTTCTTTCTGCCAGTAGAGACCGGAGCACTGCACGGGTGGGCTGGGTATGGACAGGCTCCTGCACAACCCAGCAAGTCCAGGAGCTCTCTGAACAGCAGGTGTGCAGTGGCCACGTGGGACTACTTCTCAAAGTGGTATTTTTTGGTGAAAATGAAGTTCATAATGGGTCATATGCCTACTGGGTTATTAAATCAGGGGGAGGGGCATTTGGGGGGCACAGAAGACCCTGTGGTTGGAGTCTTGGAAAGCAAGGACACCTCCCCTAGAACTTTGTGCAGCAGTGCAGGCTCCCACCTCTGATCAGCACGGCCCCAGGGACAAGAGAAAAGCAGAAGGCAACTGAACCACAGACCCTGGGGACCCAGAGACCAGGGTCATCTGCCCTGAGGGACTTGCTTTGTCCTTTGAAGGCAGATCCTGTTCCAGAAGTCCAGAGACGGGGTGAACAGGGAAGAAGCAAACAGTTCTCAGAAAACTGCCCTACATTTCCCCTGCCGTCTACTGCCCAGGGCTGGCTGAGGGCAGGGCCAGGCTACTGGGGTGCCTGGGCACCTTTCCAGATGACCCCCAGTGGCTGGCCAGGCCCCAGACACCCTAGCCTTCCCCTGCCTGGGCAGGGAGAAGAGTTGTCTTTTCCCAGAATCTACCTAGCAAAAAGAGCTTCCCAAGCCTGAAAACAATCTGCAGGATCCACTATTCACCTTCTGCTTCTTAAGGTCACAGTGTCTGGTCCCCCAGGCTTTTCCCTGCACCTTGCCCCACTGACCACGCACTTATGCTAATGAGCGACCCCTCCCAGCACACCGAGTTCAGCTTTGCTGCCCAGGGTGATTTATCCATCTCACTTAGTTCTGACTGGCTGTTCCCTTCCCAGCGTGGGCACCCGACTGCCCAGACCAAACAAGCCTTTGCCAACCTAGCACGGGGGTGGGAGGTGGATTTAGCCGACCCAGGAGTAGTTCGCCACTGGGCAGGAGCAATGCGCTCTTGCTCTCAGTATTGTAAAGAGACTGAAACAATTCAGTCTTTGCCACTCTGGCCCAGCCAGCGAGGGCAAGGCACAGGAAGGGATACAGGGTTCTAGAAAACCAGGGCCTCACCGCCAGCTCCGGCCGCTAAGCAAACATTCCCTTCTAGAGTCAGAAAACCGGTGTGCGAGGGGAGGAACCGGCCTGAGGTTTATCGCTGGGGCAACTCCGGGTGATTCATAGAGTTTAGACTCCGGGTTGTCATAGATTGAGGCACGCAAACAAACAGCCCGGGAGGTACCCCTCCCCTTCCCCTGCTCCCCCCACCTGGCTACCCCCTAGCCCGTGACCAGCTGCCTCCCCTCCCCCTCGAGGGCGCCCCGGCTGAGCAAACACGCCCAGCCGCGCGTCCTTCCACCGGCTGGCTCCGACGGCCGGCTGCTGGCGATCCCCCAGACACCTCGGCGTCACGGGACCGGGCACCCCGAGACCCAGCGCCCTGCCCTCCCTCCGCGTCCCCAGGGCCCCGGCCAGGTCCAACCACCTCTCTCTTCTCCGTGCGCCTCGGCCCCTCGGGCCTCGGGCGCGAGCTAAGTAGGCCTCGCCGCGCACCTCCCGCGGGGGCCGCCGCCCAGGGGGAAGGCGGCCGGAAAATCTCCTCTTGTTTACAGGACTGGAGAGGGCCCAGTCTGGATTCGCTTCCCTATTTCTGCGGCTCCCTTTCGGCAGATTCCTGAAGCTGGAGGGGAAAGGGTGGCAACTCGCGGATCCACTCCGGGGCAGGGAGTTGGGGTGGGGCGCGAGGGAACCTGAACTCCTGGAAAGGTCCCCCGGCCGCGGGAGGGGCGGGACTCAGAGTCAGGGCCAATGTGTCCCGGAGCGCAGAGACCGCGGGGGCCGGGTTAGACACTGTACCTTGGGGAACAAAACCGTGAAGGCTAATTAGGACAAGTCGGAACAGGGAACGGGGACGCGGGGAGGGGGGCACGCGCTCCGAGTTGGGCAGTGTCTGGGGCGGTCGCAGGCAGCGCGGGAACAGGGTAGCCGGGCCCAGGGCGACCTTTGTCCACGGTTCGGAGTTGTCCTGGACTCAGACCACGCGTTAAGGGCGCGCGCGGTGGCAATCCCACGTACACTTAGTGACTGGGACCCCAGGGAAAGACCGCGTGTGCAAGTGGCGGACACTGGATGTGTGGTGTGTCCACGTGTGCAGGCTCGGGAGGGGAGGGGGGCGTAGAAGGCGTGACAAAGACGGACTTTGTGTCTGAGTGTGCGCCTCGCTCCAGCCCGGAGCAGCTAACCGCCCAGCGTGTGTCTCACAGGAGAGCCAGGACGAAGGTGACAAAGGCTGGGAGTCCGCCACGGAGAGTCGCGCCAAGGTACCCCCGCGCGTGGCCGATCGCGCGCGCTGGGAGATGCGGCGAGAGAGAGCCTGCCCGCTGAGGGTGCCGAGTTGCACCCCACACCGCTTGCCCGAGGGAAAGCTGAGTCCAGAAAGTGAATGCGCGCGAGTGTGCGCGCGCCCGCGTGCGGGGGCGTGGCAGTAAACAGCAACAACCCACACGCCGGCCCCGCCAGGAACTCCGCGCTCCCTCCCCGGCCGGAAAGTGCGACTCGGCCGAGCCCGGAGGTGAGTCGGGGCGGGGAGGGCCCGGCAGGCTTTGTTACCGTGTGAACGGATTAGACGTACCTGGAGCACTGCGGGCGCCCGATAAGCGCCCTGAATGGAGGTGATGTCACGGTGATGCAGGCGCCAGCCCACCTTCGTCGGGAGAAAGGAGCGCTGCGCGGGGAGAGGCGGGCGCGAGAGCTAGCGATCGAGCGCGGCCGGCTCAGCCCGGGTCCCCGAGAGAGGCAGGCCCTGCGCCCGGATCCCCCCCCCGGGCCCCGCCACCCAGCCAGGGCTGGGCCTGGCGCCGCGCCCCGCGGCCCGCGCCGAGTCCCTCCCACCTCCACCCCTCCTGGGGCTGGAGTTGGCCCCGAACGCCGCGCCGTAGCCGGGCAGGCGGCGCGTCCCAGGTAAGGCAGCTGCCTCGCCGCTCCGCCCTCCCCTGGGCCGCCCGGGAGAGCCGGGTCTGGCTGGCTGGCGGGGAGTGGGCGAGGGCAGAGGCGGGAGCTGGCGATCCTTGCGGGGCGGGGGACGCCGCGGCAACTCCGCTCGGTCGCAGAAAGTTTCCAAACCCAAGCCGACTGGGGGTGGGGAGAGCCGATGCTGCGGCTCGGGTTGGAGAGCGGGCAAAGGACTCCACCATCGGGGTCTCCGAAGGGCGCCCCTACACCCCCTTGCTTCTCAGTGCGAGATCCCGGTCAACAGTGACGCTCGATTGGCGTCCTCTCCGCAGCCCGCTGCCGTGGGCGGGGAGGGCAGGTTTCTGCGGCCCTAGGAAATGAGAGACAGAGTGGCTGGCTCCCCTCTTTCCGTTCGGACCACCGGGGGAGCGCGGGTGTAGACCCCAGAAGCGGGGCCCCGAGTGAGGAGGGGAAGGCTGCGAATCTCCCAGCGGGGAGTTTGGAACTTCAGACTATCAAAGTGCCTCGACTTGCAGCCTGGCGGCTACACCCCGACTCCCTGCCTGGCTTTTCCGTTGTCTTTCCACCTCCGCCCCCAGGGAAACCCAGCCACTTAAAAACTCCGGAGTCTTAATCCTGAAGCCTCTGGACCAGAATGTGTGCAAGTTGGGTTTTGTGCTCCTGGAGCTCCTCCGCCCCCCATGTACCTTCAAATGTGGCTGGGGGAGGGAGTGCTGTTGGGGGATGGGGCACATTCCAGAGTGACATTCCAGAGCAGACCCTGGGATTGAAGACTTCCGGGTCTCAGAATGTTTGGGGCACTTTGGCCCCAGTGCTCACTCTTGTTGCTGAGGTTCCAGAAAGCCCCCACCCCAACCTGGGCATTGAGGTAGCTCCTCCAGGCACGGGCGTGTCTCCTGCCTCTGCTTATTGGGTGGAGTAAACATCAGAGCCCCTGGACAGAGGGGTAAGACAGTGGGACCTAACCAGGGACGGAGAGAGAAAGATGGACGGGAGGATGGAGACGGCTGGAGGTCTGCGGGTGGGTCCATCCATCCTTCCAGGTAGGCTGCTGAATGGTGGCTGAGGGGAGGAAGGAGGATGCTCTGTGGTACCCCTGGGTGAGCCTCCCCCACAGAGGGGGCTGTATATGGTCACAGCACCCTTGAAGGTAACCCCTGGCCATGGGTCTGTATCTTACTCTGTATCCTTGAGCATGGGAGACAGACCCAGGTGGCCACGTGAAGCCCCGGAGCTCTCTTTCCAGGATGATGTCCTTTGCCCTGGCTGGGCGGAGGTGGGGGAGGGGTCTCAAGGGGAGGTTTGTGGATGGTGGGGGCTGGTGAAGAGGGTGTTGCTCTGGAAGGTGAGAAGGCCTTGCTGTCTCCCTGTTGCTGGGTGAAGCTGGTTGGGCCTGGCTGGGCCTCTGAGCCCACCAGCACTGCTGAGGCCTCTCTGCTCCCCGGGAGAGGGGAGGGGGAAGGGGATTGGGAACTGGATCGGACTGACTCAGACCAGAGCTGGGGGCTGGGTGGCTAAGCCTGGGGAAAGGCCGATTTCAGAGGTGATTAAAAATATTTGTACAACTGCTTCCAGGGAAGTGAAGCAAAAGGGCCCTTTTGTCCAGAAAATAATATGAGGCTGGGGCTGGGCTTCAGCTGTGGGGTGGGGGAGACTTGCAGGGCAGGAGGAGCTCCCCCTCCCACCCCACTGCTTGAATCCTCTGAGAACCTTTAAGCAGATGTGACTCCAGCATGGGGGAGGCCGTCCTAGATGGGGAGAAGCGGGTACTGAGTCGTTCAGAGGGTTATTTTCACACCTACTGTGTTCAAGGCATGGCACTAGCTGTTGCAGAAGACACTAAGGTTTGTTCAGCGGCCTCAAAGACCTTACAGCCTAGAAGGGATTTGAATGTTCAGGACGCAGAATGCTCAGTCTAAGTGCAGGGTCTAGGGGTCCTCAGAAGGCAGAAGATTCTTCCAGGGCGCTGAGGAGGAGCCTCCAGGGAGAGCTCTGTCCCTTAGCCACCATCTTAATATGCACTCCTGGGTGTCAAAGGGCTGCAGCTGAGCTCCTTTGAACTTCCTTCTCTTTAACTCTCCTGCCTTCTCCAAGGGTCCCTGTCCTAGGCAGTGAACTAGAGCTTCACCAGCTGGTCCAATTTTCCCACCTGAGTCTGTGTATTTCTGTCTCTCCAGCTTCCCTTCCATTTCGGGGGGAACCAGAGAAATAAAGGAATAAGAGATTTTGGGAAGGGAATGGGTTGTTTTGTCCAACGCTAGTAAGTTACATAGCAGCTGGACAGCAGCATGGTACCTGGCAGGGGGGAGGAGCAGATACAGCCTCCTGTTTTATTCCTTGGAAGTTCCCACATTGGACGGCTTTGGCAGCAGAGGCAAGACGTGAAGGGTAAGGACCAGAACCAAGTTGTTGGTCACCAACAGCACAGTCAGGAGGAGATTGGGAGCTGGAGGAAGGGCAGGCTTTGAAGTTTCCCTGACCCTTGCCCCGAGTGCCTGGTTGGTTTTTGAGGTCCCCAGTTTGGTTTTTGTAATGATATGGGTGTTATCAGATTTGAACTTATAGCTAGGCTTCAGCATCCTTTCCCCCTACATCCAGCCAGTCCTCAAATTGTTTTTTGGAAAGGATCACTGAGATCTGGCCATTATGGATTTACCTTTGGCCTTGATCTTTAAACTGGGGTGAATGTGTCCCCAGTAAATCAATTATCTGGGGTTTTTTGCCAGAGTCACTTAAAGCACAACCCTGGCTATGCCTCCATCGTGCTAAAAAACAGTCTTCACTGGCTCCCCGTTGCCTTTAAAGTAAGGCCCCAGTCCTTCCCTGTAGAATTTCTAATCTGCCAGCCAGCAGCTGCAACCTGCCTTTATAAATCCGGTTCAAAAGAACTTGGTTTTTTTTCTTCTTGCTGTGAACTTGGGCTCATCTCAGGGCTTCGACTTACACCATCCTCCTTTCCCCTCTCCACCTTGCTCCCTTCTCCTACTCAGCCCTTCCTTAACAGTCTCCAGGGCTTAGCTTCTTCCTGTCCCTGTCTCATGGCAGTGTCTGGGATCTGGTACTTTTTATTAAATAGTGAATAAAATGCTGTTGAACAGTCTTCTCTCTGCTGAGGCCCTTAGCAGGAAGGCCTCTTCCTCTTCTGTGTTTCTGTAGCACCTTCCTCTCTCCTACAGGTAAACTCTATTGTCTGGCACTTTAGTGGTTTTCTTCCCGTGTAATTGTTTGTATATGTACCTATCTCTCCTATGAGATTGAAATGCTATCAAGTCATGGACTGTGTTTGTTCATCTTTGTATTTTCACAGCTCTAAGGATGACAGGCCTTGTCCCCTAGATGCACCGTAAATACTTGCTGATTTGGAATAATTGCCTGCTCTAAACTGGGACCTGGCCGAGGGACAGGGCTGGGTGAGAAGCCCTTGAAGGTGCAGATGCCCGGAGGCTGAGTGTCAGTGGCTCTTCCCAGTGTTCACTTCCACATTTACAACTCCACCCCAAGTTCCAGCTGGTTGGCTGTGGGCCCAAAATGCGCAAGATGGAGTTAAACATTTAGGATCTCGTAAAATGTTGTTATCCATAAATTATCTCCCTGGGGTGGCTCAATATTACTCCTTCCCCATTAGCCCTCTCTGACTCATCTTTTCTCTGTCCAGCACTTGTAAATAAAATACAGTTGGTACTTTGATTTACGATTACACAAAGTCCCCTACGGAAGCTTATTTAAGTCACCACTGCTAGGAGAGGTACAGGGGAAACGTGCTTTTGCATTGGAAGGGAAGAGAAACTAGCTGTTACAGCACCCAGGTATTTAGGAAAACAATAGCACATTTACGTACGAATGTTAATTTTAAAAGTTAATAGTAAGCAAGTTTAATCGAAAGATGAGGAGGTAGCTGAGATGACTAAAATGCCTAAAATATTTTCAAGTGGCAGGCAGGATATCTTTTTTTTTTTTTGAGACAGCGTCTCGCTCAGTCGCCTGGGCTAGAGTGCCCTGGCGTCAGCCTAGCTCACAGCAACCTCAAACTCTTGGGCTCAAGCCATCCTCCTGCCTCAGCCTCCTGAGTAGCTGGGACTACAGATGCGCCACCATGCCCAGCTAATTTTTTCTATTTTTAATAGAGATGGGGTCTGGCTTTTGCTCAGGCTGGTCTTGAACTCCTGAGCTCAAGCAATCCTCTGCCTCAGCCTCCCAGAGTGCTAGGATTACAGGCATCAGCCACCGCCCCGGGACAAGGATATCTTAAAGCACTTTAAAAATTGATCATCTTTATTATGTTAATTTCACTTAATTTTATGAGTTTCATTTCACCTGATTTAGTAAGTGTTCTTTTCACTTACCAGTTTTGGAGAAACAATTTCTATGACCTGGGATTTAGGATTTTTGTTTGCCTGTTAGAAATTAAGTAGCCAGGAATGGTGAAAAACTGTAAGGAGATAAACTGTATGTAAACAACCAACCCTCCAACCGCCTCCCAACAAAGGAGGAAGAATGGTGGTGGGGAGGATAGTGAATTAGATAATGCCATTCCTCTGCCCACCACTAGTGGTCACTATCAGCCCAGGAAAGCTTGGTTGCTGTCTTTCTGCAGAGTTCCGGAAGAGGCAGAGTTGTTTGAACTAGTTGTTTGAACTAGTTGTTTGAACATGTGAGGTGAGTTAAATATGCAGTACCTGCATTTCACTGAATTTTGGGATTTATAACTTGCTTTTTAGAGCATTTAAATTTTCTGTGTTAGGTCTCCTCCAAGTAAATTCAAAGCCTTTGATTGGAAAACTCACTGATTTGGTCTTTAATTTCTCTTAACCTGCCACATCTGTTACCTCCACCTCACGCAGGGAAATCCAATTGGTATTGGGGACAGGGTTCAGTTTTCACGGGCACAGGTCTACAGCATTTGGTAGAGCTACAGTGAGTACATAGAGTAAAATGTTACCTTCTTGGTGTTAACAAAAGACATCTTTCTGGCCTTCTAGCTACAATGTCTTAAAATCTTCCTTTAAAGATTAATTCCTTTGGGCTTTGCATTGTGCTTGCCTGGTTCTTGCTTTTAAAATGTTAATGTCTCATAGGAGAATTTTTGCATTAAGTCATTAATTAGCTGGGGAATTAGTTTATTTTGTCCTTGACTTCAGCATCTGAACTAGACAGAAAACTCTGGATTCTAAAGAGGAGACTGAGCACTAAAAGTGGGAAAATGAAGGATAAAAAAGGGAGGTGGTGGGAGGGAGGGGGAAAGGTGGATAAATTCAACTTAGTTGTTCAACTCTCTCCATTTTTTTCTGGCTGCAGGTTATGTCTGCCACAGGTGCTTGTTAAGTACTTGTTGAGTGAATGAATGATTGAATGAATGCATGGCTGACTAGCCATGGGCTTAGGCGTCACAGAAACAGAGTTAAGGGGCATAGTTTCTGACGGGCAGAGCTGAATGGGTGCTGTGCTTGGTTTTAACTTGCTCACAGGCTCCTTCCCCCTGAACTCTAATTGCAAGAGCTCAGGGAATATTTGAACCCAGGTAGAGAGGAGGGAACCAGAAATGCAGTGGCAGTTTCCCCCTTTTCCATGGCTAGGAATAGGGGTGACAGATAGGCTTCATCTTACTTGCCTCTCTGGTCAGTTGTTAAGAAGGATTCTGAAGCCCAGAGGGATTGTCTCATGTTCAGCTAGCACCTTCTGCCCCGGTTCAGGATGGGGAGGCAGCGCCTTGTATGTTGGGGTCTGGCCTTGGCCTGATCTTGCCCCTTCTCTCTCTGTCTCTAGGGACCCAGCTGGAGCCTGGCCTGGGTGCCAGGATGGCCACACGTAAAGCCTTGCTGATGTGCCTGGGACTGCCTCTCTTCCTATTCCCGGGGGCCCAGGCCCAGAACCAGGCCCCACCTGGCTGCAGCCCAGACCTCAACCCCCTCTACTACAACCTGTGTGACCGCTCTGGGGCTTGGGGCATCATCTTGGAGGCAGTGGCTGGGGCGGGCATCGTCACCACGTTTGTGCTCACCATCATCCTCGTGGCCAGCCTCCCCTTTGTGCAGGACACCAAGAAGCGGAGCCTGCTGGGGACCCAGGTGTTCTTTCTGCTGGGGACCCTGGGCCTCTTCTGCCTCGTGTTTGCCTGTGTGGTGAAGCCCGACTTCTCCACCTGTGCCTCCCGGCGCTTCCTGTTTGGGGTCCTGTTCGCCATCTGCTTCTCCTGCCTGGTGGCCCACGTCTTTGCCCTCAACTTCCTGGCCCGGAAGAACCACGGGCCCCGGGGCTGGGTGGTCTTCACCGTGGCTCTGCTGCTGACCCTCGTGGAGGTCATCATCAACACGGAGTGGCTGATCCTCACTCTGGTCCGGGGAGGTGGCGAGGGCAGCCCTCCGGGCAACAGCAGCGCGGGCTGGACCGCGGCCTCACCCTGCGCCATCGCCAACATGGACTTCGTCATGGCGCTCATCTACGTCATGCTGCTGCTGCTGGGCGCCTTCTTGGGGGCTTGGCCCGCCCTGTGCGGCCGCTTCAAGCGCTGGCGTAAGCACGGCGTCTTCGTGCTGCTCACCACGGCCACCTCCATTGCCATCTGGGTGGTGTGGATCGTCATGTACACCTACGGCAACAAGCAGCGCAACAGTCCCACCTGGGATGACCCCACGCTGGCCATCGCCCTCGCCGCCAACGCCTGGGCCTTTGTCCTCTTCTATGTCATCCCCGAGGTCTCCCAGGTGACCAAGGCCAGCCCAGAGCAAAGCTACCAGGGGGACATATACCCGACCCGGGGCGTGGGCTACGAGACCATCCTGAAGGAGCAGAAGGGGCAGAGCATGTTTGTGGAGAACAAGGCCTTTTCCATGGACGAGCCGGCCGCAGGTGGGTCTCGGGAGACACCCCTCGTGTGACCCCAGGTCTTTCATGCGGGACAGGGAGCCAGTCTCTCGAGCAAAACCAAAGGTTCTTGAGGTTAGCTGTAGTTTTCTGCCTAATTGTCCCTAAATCCCATTTTTTAAAAGATTTTTATTTATATTCACATAAGTCACACATATATTCTCATTGCAAAATTTTAAACATTACAGATAAGGAAAATTTCCCTCAGCCGCCTCCCCAGTCCTACCCTGCCTCCCATCCGTTCATCCACAGACTGACCACTGCTGACTGGTATAATGCCGCCACGTGCCTCAGTTTCCTCGTTTGTAAGACAGGGATAATAACAGTGCCTATGTCATAGGGCTCTTGTGAGGGTTAGTCAGCGCACGTGCCTGGCCCATGAAGAGCACTCTAGAAGTGTTAGCTGTTTGTTGTGTGTGCATTACTGTTTTCACTGTTAATATTATCCTTCCAGAACTTGCTTTCCTGTTATGGACATACCCATAATCATCTTAGTTTCCTTTAAAAGGAAACCTTTTTCAGTTAATTTTTTTTCTTTTTAGTAAAGCACTTGTGGTGCTACATAGTGATCACGTTTGTTACCTAAGGACCCCCTAGCATTTATTGGGCACCTACTGTGTGCCAGGCCCCGTGCTGAGCCCCTTTCTGGCATGTCCTATTGCACGAACCTCACGTGCATTCTCAGCCCGCCAGCTGCAGCCCCTTCATCTGACATGGCCTGGAAAGCCGGGGGCACGATCCCACAGCCCCGACCCTGACCCCAAACTCTGCTGATGTAGCTGCTTGGGGGCTTAAGACTTTCTTAGCGGCCCGGTTATCATGCCCCAGCTCTGGGGCCGCTGCGGGGAGGGCAGAGTCGGAGGGAGTGGAGATCCAGAGTCAGAGACATCCTGTCTCTTCTGCACAAACTGTGATATCCTCGTAACCCCTGCTCTGGGGCAAGAAGTGGCCCTTGTCCTGCTGGGCACTGGATCTTTGATCTGACCACCTGGGCTGCACGCTGGCTCCAGGCCGCAGAGGGTGCGTGGGTGGGACAGGTGCCCCCACCTGTGTATACCTGTTTGTCAGGGCCAAATAGTTCTCAGGCTTTGTCCTCTCATGGCAAACACTTCTGGGCCCTGAGTTTTTATTTCTTTCCTTTTGTTTTTTCTAAATGGAAAAATCAATAGAGCGAGCCCAGCACTTAGGAGCCCTGTATAGGCTGCGGTCCCTCGGAGCTGCGGCCGCCAGCCCTGCAGGAGCCAGACATCCGCCGTGCCGCCCCCGCAGCCAGGCTGCTCCTGGCCCCGGGGCTTGGTCAGCAGTTTTCCTCAGCCACCCTGGGAGTGCCCAGCAGGGTGGAACACATTGGGAAACCAACACCCCAGAGGCACAGAGAAGTATTCCTGGAGCTGAAAATAGTTCTGGACACTTGCCAAGGGGCCACAGGCTGGGCCGTGCTGTGCACCAGTGTCCCTGGCGGGCTCTAGGTTGGTGTATGAGGAAAGCACCAGCTCTCCCCTGTGAGGACAGGACGAGGCTCCGCTGAGGGGTCTCAGCGGTATCTATGGCAGTGCCTGGCAGCTGGCCCGCAGCGGTGGAGGCCAGAGCTGGAGGCTGGCCATCTTGGAAGGCGGCTGAAGCCCCATGTTCCCTTTTGGCCTCTGGCCCCGAGGGCAGGTGCAGATGTGAAGGCTGCTGATGGAGCGTTTTTCTGTGCTTTTGGTGGGGGGCTCCCACACTGCAGGGAAACCGAGCCACGTTGTGCACTCCCATGCATCTGGACAGAGGGGTGCTGGGCTTGGGGGCTCCAGATCCACAATCTCACCCCCAAGTCAGCTACTCCTGGGTTAGATATTACACCAGGGCCAGTGTGGCCCCATCTTCCCCCTTCCCTGTTCCCAGGAGAGCCCTGCTTGGGTTGTGGGAGGTGGGAACGGGAGCCAAGAGCCCAGGGACCCTCACGCTGCTCCTGTTTTCCCTTGCAGCTAAGAGGCCGGTGTCGCCATACAGTGGGTACAATGGGCAGCTGCTGACCAGTGTGTACCAGCCCACCGAGATGGCCCTGATGCACAAAGGCCCGGTAAGTGGATTTCCCAGGGCCCTGTGACCCTGCTGGGGACCACAGCGCAGCCTCAGCGGGCCCAGTGGAGGGGTCCATGGGCCAGTGCAGGGTTGGAGTGGAGGTGGTAGGGAGAAGGCAGGCTCCCCAACCTGGTGCATCAACCTGGGGAACCCCGAACCCCAGTTTTCAACCCCCTTTTCCTGGAGCTAATGTATCCATTGCCTTTAGCTACATGGCAGGGGGCCTGCCCTGTGGCAGACCGGTCCGGATGCCGTACGGAACGCAGGATGAGCTCTCAGTGAGGGGCTGTGAGCTGCCAGCTTTACCCTAAAGAGCTTGGGGGGCACAAAGGAGGGTCTCAGCCAGGTGCTCCCAAGGTGGGTGGGTCCCAAATGTGGCAGGTCTGGATAGGTATTTACTTGTCAACCACAGCTGTCCCAAGAGGGCCTCCAACTCCCCTCCCCCAGCAGCAGGCAGCCAGTCTCGTCCTCACACCTCCCCTGGGTTCAGAAACCAGATGCTGCATTAGCCAAGAGGGCGGGGGGCGGGTGGGAACAGGAAGAAGGTGGGTTGGATTCTCCCTCACCCCATATATGTTCCTCCTCCCGGCTGGCAGTGGCTGTGAGGAGAGGTCACTGACCCGTCTTGGCAGGATGCTGGGAACAGGAAGTGAGGAGGTCAGCGGGGTGGCGTTCTCATCCCCTCCCTGGACCTCTCTGTGAGCCTGAACTTCCAGCCCCAGCTCCTTCTCTGTCCCTGAGCCTGAACCTGTGACTGGAGCTGTGATGGGCAGAGGCTGCTGGCCGCCAGCCCCGGGGGAGAGGACGGCCACCAAAGCCTTTCCCCAGTAGCCGCCCTCACTGTTGTTGCCGCTCACTCCCCAGTGCGTGTGGGGTCCTGCTTCCTGGGGGGTGGGGGGTTGGTCGGGACTAACAGGGATATTTCATCTGACTGGTCCTCAGATCACCAGCATAAGCGTCACCTGGGAACTTGCTCAAAATGCAGATGGGGTGGGACCAGAGGTGGGTGGAGCCAATGTGAGCATCCCTTCCTGCTATCACCTTGGTGGTTGAGATCTGCCACCCGGGCGTGCCACCCAGCGCAGATCTGCAAACATTGCTAGTCAGGGCTCCCTCCCGCCATCCCAGTTACCAGCCCACCGCTGGAGGGGACGGGGGATGCCACAAGTGGGTATAACTTGACAAGGGGTCCAGGTGATACTGGTGTACACCCAGGCCTGAGGCCACTGGTCTAGATGTTCCTACTCCCACGCTGGAGTAGGAGGTCGCCAACAGGCGGGAGGACCACCTGGATCTGATTGGATTGAGGGCTGGTTTGGGACCCTGGAGCTACAGAAGTTTGGTGGCAGCTCTCTCCCATAGGGATGAGGCAGGTGGGGCTAGGAATTCACCTCCCCTCCAGGTAGGAGCTGGGACAGGTGCCTCAGGACCCTCTCCACCCACAGCCAGTGTCTCTCGCCCACATAGCAGCAAGACCAGGTTCCAGGCAGAGAATTTGGATTTTGAGATTCCAAAGCAAGCTGGCCAGCCTGGACTCTTAGCCAGAGATGTGTGGGCCTGTCCAGAGCCTGACAACAGGGTGTCCTTGGCCGGAAAACCAGCATCTAGATGCTATTGGCTATTGTAGTGACCTTTGGTTTACCTGGGGAACGATTCCAGGAGGAAGGAGCTGGGAGCTTTACCAGACAGGCAGGACCAGCTAAGTGTGGCTTAAGGTTTGGCTTCCACTGGCCCTGAGGTTTCCCTAAGGAATTGGCAGCAGGAGGGGATGTGAGAAGAGGACCCTCTCTATGAAGCACCAGGACCACCTAAGGTGACCAGGGGCTCTGTCCCCATGCCCAGAGGCAGGGTAACATAAGGGCTTGAGATCAGCCCCTGTTTCCAGAAGTGGAGTCGGCCATCGCAGGCCATTGCTGGGTCCCGGCCAGAGGGGCAGAGGGGCGGAGGAGAGGGAGCTGGCAGGCACACCCCTGCAGGAAGCAGAGTGTTTGTGCATCCGCCCTGGCGGAACCTGGCTCCCGAAGCCCCTGACTGTGAGACCGCCTGTCCTTCCTTCCAGTCCGAAGGAGCTTACGACATCATCCTCCCACGGGCCACAGCCAACAGCCAGGTGATGGGCAGTGCCAACTCGACTCTGCGGGCTGAAGACATGTACTCGGCCCAGAGCCACCAGGCGGCCACACCGTCGAAAGACAGCAAGAACTCTCAGGTCTTTAGAAACCCCTACGTGTGGGACTGAGTCTGTGGCAGCCAGGAGAGACGGGCGGATCTGGGGAGGGCCCTCAGGACGTGGCCTGGACAAGGGACTCCCGGGCTCTCCCTGCCCCTTGCTGGCCCGGGGCAGCTTGTCCTCAGAGCCGTGAGGTCCTCCCTCTGCCAATATCCGGGTGGGTGTCCTGGGCGCCCCCACCCACTACTCAGTGTTTGTGGAGTCTCCGGCTTCATGCCAGGGTCACCGCGGCGGTCACACTCTGGCCAAACAGTGTTGTTCTTGGGGTGGTGGCCGGTCCGCACCCGCATCTGCTGGAGATTCCTGCAACCTCGGGAGATTTCACGGGCGCTTTGGATCTTGCTCCTCTGTGAGGATCAAGGGTGCCTAATAAACGTGTTTCTGCTTTATTAACTCTTGCTCTGGGATCGTGGTTTCCGATGAGCCTCTCCTCCCCCACGGCCTGTAGCCAGTGCCTCCTTCTCCCTCCAACTCCAGCTCTCACTTAAAGCTGCTGTGGGATTTTCCTTCTGCGCCACCAAGCAGCCACTGCCCCTACCCAGCAAAGTGCTCCTTAGCGCATCCTCCGTCTGTGCTGTGTGCGGCCAGAGTGAACATCTGGGCTCATCTGCCTGCCATGCGGTCCCGTATCTGGGCTTGTCTGAAACCAGGCACTTTTCCTCGGGGGCCCCCTCCAGTGGCTGTGGGGACAGAACAGGGAAGGTGGGCCCACGAGCAGACCATTTTGTGTGGACGGGAAGATGAACTAATTTCAGCTCCTTTGGGGGGACCGATAGTTAAGGTCCCCTGGGGGATGAGGCGACAGCCATTCTGCTCCAGGCTACAGCTCATGCTGTGTAGCTCAGGGGAAGGGAAGGGCCCAGACAGGGCCCGGAGTTGTTGGCAAAGTGGGTTGACAAAAGTGGAAAGGGTCGGTCAGGTCCTGGGTGGTTCATTCCTGGGTGGTAATAAAAGTGCCCATTGGCTTTTACCTTACGGCAAACACCTCGTGGGCACATGTTAAGCTGGGGGAGGGCGGGAGTGGTGTTCCCTTCCATACTGGGAATCCCGGAATCATGCCAGGTTAGGGTTAGCCAGGGCCTTAAGGGTCATTACCTTCCCTCAGCCTTTCCAGGTAAGCAGGCTGACCCAGAGAGGTCGAGGTGGCCTGGCTAAGACCGGCCAGGTTGTCCCAAGACTTTGACATCCGCAGCCTTTCTCCTTGGTCCCCCCCTGGGACAGCCAGTACCAGAGGCTGCGCTTTGGGCCATGCGGACAAGACAGCAGTGTCCTGACCCTTGGCCACTGGCTCGGGTCTTGCAAGGGGGTTGCCAAGCCTGCCCAGGGGGCCTGCTCCTTCCAGGCTTGGGAACGTTTCTCCCCAGCTAGTCAGAAACTATTTTCTGACACCAGTTGTAATGGGAAAAAAATGTTTTTGTTGAGAGGGAGAGAAGAAAGGTTGCTGGACAAAAATAAAACTTCTCCCAGGCTTCTCCTTCTGTGTTCAGATTGCACTAGCTTCCTGGGGACTGAAACCCTTTCTTTTTAGTAAAAGCCAGCCCTTGGGCCCCAGGTGGTCCCCTTTGACTCTTGTTCTTTCTGGTTACTTTAGGCTCAGTCCCCGCAAAGTAAAACGAGATGGTAGAAGCCCTCTTCCCTGGACCGCACGTCGTCCTGATGTCCTCAGTACTCTGTTCCCAGGCTGGGCCGGGCCCAGCACCTCTCCCATCCTTGTCACTGGAGCTGGGAGGGACCGGAGGCCACCGGCTGAAGCAGTGGACTGAGTGGGGGCCCCATGAAGCCCTGAGTGTGTGGCTGAGGCCCTAGGGCCACCCCCTTCCTGCCCAGCCCAACTTCCTGGTCCCCAAGCGGCTGCGGCTGCAAGGAGCAGTCTGCAGACCCTAGCCTGCCTCCATCCCCCCAGGACCCCCCTACCACCAAATCACAGTCCCTGTGTCCCCATGCCCAGCTCCTCCAGGTGGCCATCATCTCTCCTGTGAATGACAGGCCCCAGATGCCCCTGTCTTGACGCTGTGGACCTTCCTGGCCTGGCCATTTTTTGGTGTCTGGCATCAGCTTGTCGCACCCTGCACCCAGGTGAATCTCCTCCGTGAGGCTTGGGAGCCAAGTCATGGTAGAAATTGGCCCTTGCCCTTCTCTTCAAGGCCTCTTGCCACCACCCGGGCTTTAGAAGGCCGTTGAGACAGGGGCAAAGCCCCGCCTGAGGCCTGGACACACACTGCTTCTCTTTGCGGCCTCTGGGTCCCGGATCTGAGCCCCTGGGGTGCTTCGCTGGTGAGCCCCTTCACGCCATCACCCCGACTCCTCCCCACCTTCCCACACCAACCATCCCACCAACAACCACGGTTTCTGGCCCTGCCTGAGCTCTGCTCCCAGCCACCCTCGCCATCTGGGACCAGGACGCCCGCACTGTTCCCAGCCAGGGAAGCTGTCTTCCTCCAGCACTACCTCACAGACAGCCACGAAGGCGCTGGGGTGGGCGGGCACGGTGGCTCGGCACCGTTGATGTGCCCGCAGACGTTCTGAGCCTTCTGCCTTGTCTGCTTCTGGTTTCCCAGCCGGTGCAGAAGGTGGCTCCTGGGGCCGGGGCAGGTGTCAGTGCTGAAGTACCTGGGTCGCACAGGCTCTGGGCCAGCAGCAGGGGCTTGCCGTAGCCACCAGATGTCTCCAGCCAGGGTCTGGGGGCTCCCTTAGGAGACACGGGGTGGGGGTCCAGGCTGCATGCTGAGCGCCAGCCGGGAGTCCTGGAGCAGATGAGCTGGGGTGTAGGCCTCTCCCATGACTGAGACTTGTGGGCTGTGGGAGGCCCCTCCGGCAAATGGGACCCAGGACTAAAGATTGTGCCGTGTCCTGATGGGCAGACGCGCAAGTTTCTACCTCACCTGGGGACACCTGGATGTGCTGCAGCTGCTTTCACCACTGGAGGAGGCTTTTTTGTCCTTTGGCCTTAGGACCTGCTCCAGAGGGTCCTGACAGTCACCCAAGGAAGCGGGGGGTGTGCTTCTTGGGACCTGCCTGGTGCTGGCACCAAGGACAGAGATGGCCACAGCTCCAGGCTTGCGAGAAGGTGATCTCTGCAGCATCCTCTTGGCTGGGTGGGTCCTGCCCGTGGGTAGCGACAGAGCTGACTTACCCAAGGGGCCCCCCGTGTGCCCCTGGAGCTCAGTCCTCAGTCCAGCATCACCTCTGGGTTCCAAGCAGCTCTCCAGTGCCACCCTCCTGGCCCCAGCAGCCTGCCTTTGTCACTGGAGTGTTTTTCCAAAGCTAAATTGGGGAGCAGTCCCCGCAGAGTAGGACTGTGCTCCCAAATGTGACCCCCCCCCACAACCCTCTATTGTGCCGGTTGCTCGATTCCATGAATTATTTCCCCATCGTGGAAGGGGAGGGGAGCTCTGCCCACCTCACTGCTCTTCTCTGGCTTAGCGGCCCCACGTCCCTTACAGTGAGTGAGACACCATCCCGCTTCTCTAGGTGATAATTTCACAGAGTCCTTGGCAGCCCAGGCAGCCAGAGGGTGCAGCCTGCAGTGAACATGGGTTTGTTTACAGCCCGAGTCCTCCGGGGGTCTGCAGGGGAGGCTTGGGAGGGATGGGCTCCTAGAAGGTGCAGGTCTGCTCGGATTCAGGAGTGCCCAGTGGCGTTTCCCGCTCACTCTGGCCGCCGCCAAGTGCAGAAGATAGGTGTGGTTTTAGGAGGAGCCAGGCGCTTTCTCCGAGGTGGAGCTGCATCGCAGCCTTGCATGGAAGAGAACTAGAATGAGCAAGAACCTGTTGCAGGCTCATCATCATCCAGCCAACACCTTGGCAAGTTTCTGCCCACCACTGTCAAACCTTGTAGAGCAGAGTTTGGACTTCACAAGCCCTCCGAATTAAATGACCTTATCCTCTGTTTGTGAAGGATTACTGCCACTGAATTCCTGTGTGTTCGTGAAGACTTTTTCTGGGATTTATTAATATATATCTCCCCCATCACCCGTGCCCAGACCCCTTGCCTTCTACACTAACAAAGGCTGTTTGACTCCAGTTAACCTTTTTCTTGGTTGGGGATTTCTTTTAAAGGGGAAAACCAGGCCTTTAAAAAACACTGAGCTCTCAACCAGCTGAGGCCAGAGACCAGTGACCCCCACACAAGAGAGCAGGGTGGGGGGCCGGGAGGGGGTCGACCTTGTAGTATCCCTGCCGCTGCCTGGCGTGGCTGGCGGAGGCAGCCGGGACAGCCCGCTGGGTGACACACTCAGAGCACAGAAAGGCGTGCTGGGGCTCGCGATGGTCGATGCCTCCCGGTGAAGACTTGCCAAGTACCACGCCCAGAAGGTTCTCGTGGCCCTGAGCGCGCGCATCAGCCCCTCAGCTCACAGCAAGAGCAAGACAGGACAGTTTGAGTGACTTGCCCGTAATGATGTAGCTTGCAAGGGTCTGTCAGCCCCAACCCATTCTCACCAAAGCTAACCCTTTCCCTAGCCCCAGAGGACGTGCCAAGGTCAGGCACAGGTGCCGGTGACCAGACTATGTTTCCTGTCTGCTGTCTCCACTCCGGGCTCTCCAGGAAGCTGCAGCCCCTGATGGCAGCAGCCGCATGAATTATTTAGCATCTGCACCAGCGTGCAGTGCTCTGACCTCATCCTCCTTGAGGGAAGGTTGCTGATCTGCAGAGGCTGGGTGGCGGGTCCCTCTGGGGTACGGGAGGCAGAGAGAGGGACACCAGTGCCCTCAGGGGAGGAGGTGGGGACCAGAGGCCCAACAGCTCTTAGAAGGAGGCAGCTCTGCAGAGCAGAGAGAGCATGACTCAGGAATCAGGACCACGGGTTCAGATCCTGGCTGTGACAGCTCTACGACCTTGGGCAGCACCTTTGACCTTCCCTCAGTTTCCTCATCTGAAAAATGGGGCTACCAATACACTGGCCTCATGTTTGGCATTCTGGCCCCTCCAGGTCACCCCCATGAAAGTCATAGCCAAGGCAGAGCATCCAGGCACCAGCTGTCCAATGCTCCCTGCCCAGCCGAGCTGGTCTCCCAGCCAGATTCCGCTGTTCGCTGCCCACTCTCTGGTCCTGTGTTGTGCCTTAGGCACTGGGTCCCCAGAATGGGTGACGTGGCAGGTTGGCAGGTTTGGAGGAGGCTGCTACGGAGGGAAACAGCCCCCCAGCAGTGCCAGCTGGCAGGGGGAGAAGGGCTAACAGGGCACAGGTGGGCCCGCAGGGCATGCTGGGAGTCCGACCTGCCCTGCTGAAGAGCTGGGGTCTGGGAGCCGAGCTGCTTTCAGACTGTCGGCAAAGGCCTCCTGGGCACCTGCTCTGGGGCTGGAGATGGGCAAGACCTGGCCCCTGCTTTTGCCAGGTAAGACTCAGGGCCGAGGTGGGCATGCTCATGGTGGGTGCAGCCGGCATTAAGCAGGCAACGCCTTCCGAGAGCCTCCTTCCCCCCACCTGCTCCTGTCCAGCACGGCATGCTCAGGCCGGGGCCAGGCTCCACTGGCTCTGTGGCCTTCGGCAGCTCCCTTGTCCCTCCCTCAGTTTCCTCATCTGTAAAGAGGAGCCCGGTTCCTTTTCCCCTTGGGAGGGTTTCTGAGAAGGCTGAGGGTGGAGGGCCGGGGGGAGGTGTGTGTGGTTCCTATCATGTTTTATGATATGTGGCTCCCACCCTCTGCCCCAACCTTGCTAAATAATTCTGAGAAGACTGAATGAGATTTACATCGATGGGACAGATTGGTATGCTGTCACCATTTGCTATTTCTCTGTGTGTAGTTCATTGTTATAAAACATGCCGTGTCCCGCGGGGCAGACGATAACAGATGTGGGAATAGCATTTGGCTCATTGATTCACTCATTCCCCAGCTCCTCATCAATATTTATCAAAGGCTGTTCCCTGCCATTCTTCTAATTGCCATCAGTTCCCACACTGATCGCTCTCCTAGCACCCAAGTCTGCCCGGCACACAATTTTACCTTCTCGGATCTGAGAATCCCATCGCGCCAAGTCACTGCAGCCAGGTGTCTGCGAGGAGGAGCCGCAGGTGCAAATTCTGAAGCTACTTTATCATATCAATGGATGCTGGTTAACTCTTGGGTCTGCAAGGGCAAAGTCACCCCCGTGGTGTGTATGGCTCAATGCGCCTGGGTGGGGATGAGGCTCACTTCATGGGGACCCTGTTGGCCCCCTGGGAAAGGCTGTGTCCCAGTTGGAAAGTGAAGCCAAGGGGACAGCTTGGGTTGGGATGGGGGACTTTCTCCTTGGGCATTATGGAGACAATCAAGAGGAGAGTTTCTAAGTCATTAGAAGGTACGTTCCCAGCGGGGACCAGTCAGGTTATGGAGCCTGGTATATTCGTTTGCTAAGGCTGCCTAACAAAGTACCACAGACTGGGATGGGCACAGTGCCTGTAATCCCAGCACTTTGGGAGGCTGAGGCAGGAGGGTCACTTAAGTCCAGGAGTTTGAGACCAGTCTGGGCAATATAGCAGAAAACTTGTCTCTACTAAAAAAAAAAAAAAAAAAAATTAGCTGGTAGGTGTGGTGGCACATGCAGTCCCAGCTACTCGGGAGGCTGAAGCAGGAGGACCGCTTCAGCGAGGAGTTGGAGGCTGCAGTGAGCTATGACCATGCCACTGCATTCCAGACTGGGTGACAGAGCAAGACCCTGTTTGTACAAAAAAAAAAAAGGACCATGGACTGGGTGATTTAAATAATAGAAAATTATCACGTCATAGTTCAGGAGGTTTGAAGTCCAAAATCAAGGTGCCAGCAGGCTGGTTCCTGCCGAGCGCTGTGAGGCAAGGACCTGCCCTAGGCCTCTCTCCTTGGCTTGTGGACGGCGTCTTCTCCCTGTATCTTCACACTGTCTGGCCTGTTCGCATCTCTTTCTGTCCAAGTTTCTTTTTTATAAGGATGCCCATCGTGTTGGATTAGGGCCCAACACAATGACTGCATTTTACCTCTGTAACGACCCTATCCCCAAATAAGGTCGCTTTCTGAGGCTGTGGTGGTAGAACTTCAACATGTGAATCTTGGGGCAGAGGCTGGAGGTGGACGTCATTCAAGCCGTCACACCCGGGCCAGAGTCGTGGAGGAAGTTGTAGGGGTGGTGGGCCCTTGGACCACGCAAGCACCTGAGGCGGCCTGAGGAGCGGGCTGTTGTTCTGTCTCAAACATCCCCATGCATTCGGTTCCCTCTGGTGACCAGGGTACCCCTACAGGGGGCTGCGACCCTCCTGCACCACCATGCTGAGACCTGTCCTCCTCCAGGAGGGCAGATAGGATTTATAAGCAGAGACACTTCCCAGATAAGGGCTATGCGGATCTGGGCCGAGGGAGGTGTCGGCAGTGGGCAAACCCAAGCGTAAGGTCTGTTCAGAAAGTGTGTTTCCTTGTCTTCCATGTCTCAATAAAACAATAGGGAAGAAACTGCCCCCTCAGCATCCCACATGAGGTAAGGGGGTTGTGACTGGATGTCGCAGTGGACCCCACAGTCACCTCCTGGAAAAGCCATAAAAGCCTCGGACCTCTCCCCACCGGTAAGTGCAGGCCGGCCCCAGAGTGAGAGGCACCAGCAATAGAAGAATTCCGTCTTTGGTTGGAGAATTTTCATCTTCGGGCAGGAGCCTGCAGGTAACACCTGCGTGTAGTCCCCTATTCCGACCGAGGGCATGAGGGAGAGTGAGCCCCTCGGACCCTTTCCAGATGGTGGGATCATAAAGGAAGTTCAACCCTGCCCCGGGGAAAGAGAGATATCCCAACAGCCCCAGGGTGCAAGGCACTCGGGACAATGATTTTATAACAAAAGGGCCATCCCAGCGGTGGACCGTGCAGCCTTTCTGATCAGCACAGGCAGGGCTCCCGGGGGCCAGCAGGGAAAGGAGAGTCGGGGGACGGAGGCAGGACTTGGAGGACTTGGAGCAAATGCCCCTCCGGTCTGGAGGAATCTCGTGTTAGTTTCACGCCGGCCTAGGAAGTTCTGGGTTTTATCTTCTTAGGGTTGTAAGTTTCCTTCTGGGGTCCTTCTACATTGCAAACCCTGAAATCCTTTTCTCCGGGCATAACTGCTTCATCTCCACCTTCCCTCGCTCTGGATTTGCTCCCCGCACTGGGATCCCCCATCTCCCAGCACCCAGAGGCACTGTGTAAACAGGGGTGCGGCAGCCGCAGCCTCACCAGTGACCCAAAGGAGGTCCAGGCCGCCACCGCCTCTTGCCGAACGATTGCAGCAGCCTCCTTGCTTCCTTCCCTACCCTACCCCCATCAGTCTATTACTAATGCAGCTTTGGAAGAATCTAGATCGCCACAACACTTAGATATCTTCCTGTTGCTCGGGCGATGCTCTAACTAACGTTTCTGATCCTTCAAGTTGCAAAGGCACAGTGAGTGCCACGTTAAATTCTCTGCTTGGACTCCAGGGCCCTCCAGAAGGAGGGACATTCACCCTAATGCCCCAGACCTCCAGGAACCCCAGAGGGATCCAGAGATTATTTAGGGGAAGCTGGGGGGCTGCCAATCTTCGTACCCCCGTGCAGGCACCAGCGGGCTCTTTAAGCTCACTCCGACTGAGTCATTTCGTCCAACACTAATCTATGATTTGCCTACCCTGTGCCATGCACAGGTCTGTCCCATCCTACCCTGTGCTAACCTGCCCCGCCCCATCCCCCACTATTGAGCACCAGTCGAGTGCCAGGTCTCCCCATAAGTCCTGTGCGGCAGGGTTTCCCACACTTGCACGATTGTGGGAATCATCTAGAGGGAGAGAATGCTGATTCAGTCGGTCTGAGGCCAGCCCCAGAATCTGTCTTCTTACCCAGGACCCCTGGTGTTTGTCATTATCAGCAGAGCTCCGGACTCTCTGCTGTAGGGGAGACAGAGACAGGTTAATACCGTCCTCACCCCTGACCTCATCGTCCTGTGAGGGCTGTGTGGGGGGTCAGGAGAAGGAGCTGAGTGATTGAGTGACGGGGACGGCTTCTCAATGATCATTTCCTCACTTTTTTGGTGGGGGGACTGTGGTAGGAGGTGAGGGGTGTAAAAGAGGGAAGAGTCGGACAACCCAAGGCTGTGGTCCCCCAACACCCCCGTGACCAAGGGTCCACTTGGAGACAGGCCAGACGTTTTCCTATATTTTCCAAGGGCTCCGTCCACCCTCCTCCCAGCATTCCTCAAGAGGGACAGAGATCAAGTGGGCTGAGAAGGAGGGTGCGGGCCTGGGGCCCAGGGCCCCCAGGCAACTTGTCCCTGCCGTTTCCCTGTGCCTAATAGAAGGGTGCCCTCCTTGCCGGGCCACTGGGATTTTTGCCCTGAGTTCAGTAGCAGTTCTCACCTTTTAAGGCAATGCTTTGTTTTTCCGTCTTTGTTTACGTGTTTCCCACTAAACCGCGAACTCCTGGAAAGGAGATATTGTGGTATTTTTATCTTCATGTCCCCATCTTTGGGCCCAGCGCCTGGCGCAACAGAGGCAGCCATTAAATAGCTGTGGCACAGATGCCTCCACCTGTGCACCGAGCGCCCCCTGGTGGGGCCACGGAGTATGGTGGGGTGGTAGGCCTGGAGGGACCTGAGGGACAGGTCCTGAGCCACAGAAACCATGATTGACCTGGGTCCTCTTTTGGCCACAGCCTGCGCTCCTGGGCTGCGGGGGCCGACTGCCTGATCAGCATCCTCTGGTTCCCGCCACCTTGGGAGTTAGGGCCCAGGACTGTGGGGCCCCTCGAGCACTGCCCCACCACCTACCTGCTCCCGTGCTAAGTTTGACCACCCCAGCTCCACCCCGACCGGTCCCTGTTTGCTCCCCTTCCTGCCACCCTGAGTCTTTAGAGCCATGACATGTCCCCTTGAGGCCAACCAGACATGGGACAGACAAGCAGGGCTGGGCCAGAATGGAGCTGCCGGGTGCAGAAGGTGCTGGGGTTCAGGGTGCAGTGGAGCCAGGGGGGAAACTGTCGGGCACGCTGGAGTCAGGCCAGGGCTGTGTTGACAAGTGGCACCTACACACGGCACTGGATTCCTCACTCCTGGAGAGGTGGGCACCCGCATTCCCTCCACTGGAAGTTTCTAACTACTTTGGTACCTGTTCCGTCTCACTTACGGGTGCCAGGAAGGGCCTAAGGGGGGCTGCACAGACAGGAGGATAGAAAAAACAAGGAGAAAGGTGAGTTGCAGTCCCCCCAGGGAGTCACAGCACTGTGGACAGGGGTTTGGGGTCTAACGGGGGTTAGCGCAGATAGACATGGTTCTCACAGCTAAGGAACCTGGTCTCTCTGAGTTGTGAGGAGTAGAGATTCACACGTGGACGTGGTGGGAGTGCAACACGCATCTTCTTTTCTTTTCTTTTCTTTTTCTTTTTTTTTTTTTTTTGAGATAAAGTCTCACTCTGTCACCCAGGCAAATGTGCAATAGTGTTGTCATAGCTCACAGCAACCTCACACTCCTGGGCTCAAGCGATCCTCCTGCCTCAGTCTCTCAAGTAACTGGACCTATAGGTGTGCGCCACCATGGCTGGCGAATTTTTTTATTTTTTGGTAGAGACAGGGTCTTGCTCTGGCTCAGGCTGGTCTGGAACTCCTGGCCTCAAGCGATCCTCCCGCCTCGGCCTCCCAGAGTGCTGGGATTACAGGCGTGAGCCACCGCGCCCGGCCTAACAAGCATCTTAAAACATCCCTGAGGGTTGCACAAGCACATTCACATCTCTGATCTCATGTCGGGCCTCCCAGCACCCCTCCCAGCGGCAGGGCGGGCCCTGGTGCTGTGTTCCTGTGTCACAGAGCGGGACCCCCATGCAGCTCAGGGCTCTGACCTTCCCCTTTGCGCTTCCCATTGTCACAGTCAGGGGCTTTCCAGGAGCCCTGCACCTGCCTCCCGCCCCAGCCCTGCTCTGTGGAGGGATCCCTGGTAACTACATGGGACGCAGCAGAGATGCTGGAGGGCCGTGCGGGCCGAGATGGCCCCATCACCACCGTTTCCGTGTGCCCCTGGGGATGGGTGCTGCGCTGATCCCACATGTGCAGACCACTGCCCTCTGCTTGAACCTATTTTGGGTTGAGGTTTAGCTGAACTTAGGTGAAGTACACAAACCTTCAGTGCTCAGGGTGCCCCAGTGTGTCGGGCCAGGCCCCAGTCCTGGCTCCCCTCCCCAAGGTGGAGGAATTACCTCCCGGCCCAAGTGTCTGTGACTGTGGACAGGGCCTGCGTGGAGCAGTGGCTTTGTGGGCAGCAAGCCTCGGAGGACACCGAGGGCTCCCAGGACTCTGGCTGTGACCACCACACATCTACCTGCAGCTTCCTCTTCCTCTCCGTCTTGGCCACAGCACACCTGAGGCCAAGCAGGTTCCGAGCCAGCACGACCAGCCAGGGCAACTGTGGTCCCGGGGCCGTGGGACCCGCTGGAGCAGACGGGTCAGGCTGCCTCAGCCCCTGGCTGGGGGAGCTTCCCCAGAGACGGGAGCAGGAGGGTGGGGCATGGGCAGTCACGGGTTGTGTGCACCCAACCACAGCAGAAGCACCTGGCCATCGTGGGTGCTCAAAGGAGACCAGTCTTCTTCCCACTGGGGGCTGCACAGCCCAGCCTCCTGCTGCTCAGCTTGGGGGGCCCAGCCTCTGGGCCACACTTGAGTGGCACCCACGGGTCTAGGCCCTCCTTGGGGCTGGCGTTGAGCTCAGGGGAGGAAGAGGCAGAGTGGATGGGGAGCCGCTGACTGCCCCAGTTGGGAGGGTGGCTCTGAGATTATGCTGCTGAGAGGCCTCACAGCTCATCTGTTCCTGAAATCTATTCTGGGGACCCTGCAGTTGGCAGAGCTCGATGCTGCTGCTCTTGTACGTCTGCCCAGGAAGCCCCCCACCCCCACGCCACCACCAAACACCCCTCACTGGGCTCTGAGCATGTGCGTCTGCACAGGGGAGAGGCCCTACACTGAATCACGGGTTTTGGGGCTGCTGCAGGACCCCCGGGGGGAAGGGGCTCAGCCCTGGGGCCCTTGACTCACCTAACCCTGCATCACGTACAGTGATGGCGTCAGGAAGCAGCACAACATGCCACTTCCTTAATTCTCTGATGTCATGTGGTCATTTTGCATCGTTTTGTCTTTTCTTCCCAGTTTGTGGCCAGGGTGGGCTGAGTAGGATGGGTGTGGCAGGGACCTAGTCCCCTAACCCCTTCCCCTTTGTGGCAGGTCGGGCGTTTCTCTATGTTCCTAAGGAGAATAGCATCCCATAGAGTACTGGTAATGCACATGTCTTCCTATTGCATGCAATTTTCCTAATGCCTTTCATTAAAAGTAGAGATGTTATCCCCATGCAAGAAGGCTGGCCTGAAGACATCAAGAAATATCTTGCATTTGAGTATTTGTATGATCATTATACTATTTATTTCCACAGACGAGCCATTATTATTGACGTTTTACAGAAGCCACAGGCTTTGCTCAAGGTCACTCAGTGCTAAGTGGATGAACCGCCCCAGCACCTAACCTTCTGCTTCCCTACCTGCCCGGACATCCCAGACTGCAGCAAGGCCTTTAGGATCAGAGGCGAATTGAAAAATAATTTCTGGGAAGCTTTCCTGTGATCAGGGCACACAAACCACCAAAGATGACACCTCTCCTACATTTTCATGTTCAACTCAACAATGTCAAGATCCAAAGTGCCTTGGATCTTGATGAGCTTTAGCTAATCTGTGACTGCATCGTCATAGAAATTCCTCCAGTGTCTGCCAGGCTCTGTCCTTGAATCTTCCAGCAGCAGAACCGGCGAGTCTCCTTGGCTTCCTAGACTCTCCTGAGCAAGGTGCTCCTGTGGCCAGAAGGAAGCAGGAAAATGAAAATCCCAAAAGCAGCTGCCTGGAAGGGCATTCCTGGGACCCCACGGCTAGTGCAGGGCTCCCTGCGGTGGACGCCGTGAGTTTAAGGACTGCAGGCTCCCAGGTGGCACATTGCACAGGAGGGTCAAAGAGTCCTGTGCTCAGGTGGCCATTCTGTGCAAGCTGTGGGGACTTATCCCAAGGCATACGTGTGTGAGTTTGTGTTTATCATCTGACCTCCACGTTGGCCAGGAAAGAAAGGGGCCCTGCAGTCTCCTTGGGTCTCTGCTCTGTGCTCAGCCTGAGCTGGGTGCAATGGGGGCTACACAGGAGGGAAAATCACAACCTGAGGACCTCCGGGTCAAGTTGAGGACACATTTCCAAGGCCAGGAACCATTCAGGGACTCTGGGGCCATTGTGCCAACTTGGGGGTCCAGGCCTAGAGCTGGGGGCTCATGGGAGAGGGCTTCCTGGGATGGCCGAATTGTGAGTGCCGCCCAGGGTGGGAGAAGCAGGCTCAGCTTGCCCCTCCCCGTGGCGTCACTTGTCCTGACCACAAGGAACTGGGGGAGGGTTATCGAGCCTCCGTCTAGAAGCCAACTTGGCCCTGCAGTCCTGGGCACAAGGGAAGAGGGACGGACAGAGGCCTGTGAGCTGCAGGGGCCACAGGGGGACAGGTCTTATTGTTGAAAATGGCCGTGGAACCTGCCGACTCAACCCGGGTTAACTAGGTGGTGCCGAGTTCCCAGGGGCGTCTCAGGCGTCTCCCAGCCTCCCCCATCTTCTGACCAGCTCTAGGAATAGAACCAAGAGAAGCCGAATGAGGAAGTGACACGGCACAAAAAAAAGCAGAAGTGGCAGCCTTGGAAATCTGACCCTCCCCTGGGAGGTTTTGGGGGTTGGGGGGTTGAGGTCTTGGGTCCAGCTGGGGCCCAGTGGTGTTGCAGATGGTGTCTGTGCTGGAGACGGGACCATGTGGCTGCCCTCAGCTCTGCTGCTTCTCTGGGTCCTAGGTGAGGGGCTCTCTGCCCAGGGAGGGTCCACAGGAGGAGGGAGGGTGTGGGGGGTCACGTGAGGCACCCAAGCCTGGACTCTGTGTAGAAGGCAGAATGCGGCGCCCTCTGTCCACCGTGTAAAATGGACAGACAGAGGACGGCCCCCCTGGGAGGGGAAGGGATGAGAGTCTCTGCCCCCTCCACCCACATGACCTTGGACCAGCCACAGTGGGGTGTGGGGCAAAGGGTGGGCACGGAGGAAGGGCTTTGTGGGAGGTTTTCGGGTGAATTATGACAGGAAGAGGGCGAGAGGCAGGATATCTTAGAGTAGGTAGAGAGCGAGCGCCACTGAGCTGCTAGGGGTGTTGGGGAGGAGGTGTCCTGCCTGCCACCAGGTGCAGGGCGTGGAGCGGGGTGAGGACTGAGGAAGAGCAGGCAGTTGGTCTCGGACACAGAGATCAGCCAGGGCAGCTCGGAGGGCTGGGGCCTGAGCAGGGAGGAGTATGGAGGCAGGTGTGGCTGGCAGGGCCTGGGGACCAGGGGTCAGTTGTCTCCAAGGAGGGGAGATGGGACAGAGGGAAAGCAGCAGGGAGGGCAAGGAGGGAAGAGAAACTGAGCAGAGACGGGGGAGACTTTCTCCAGGGGGAGCAGCCGGCTGAGTCTTCCTCCCGCAGACTTGGCTTTTGTGCCCTCGGGAGCGTTTGTAGCTGTCCTCAAACAGGTACTATGCACTCTTGTCAGCCTTCGTCCTAGGAGATTTTAAATCTTTTTGTTTGCTTTTCTCATGATGGGAGGTTTTCTTCAATTCTATTTGCTAATTGTCTATGGGAAGCTCTTACCTTCTGTGTATGAATTTGGAAATGGATCACCCCCACTACCGGTGTTCCGTGGGTTCTCGAGTGTTCTGTTTTCACGGGATCTGCGTGCATTGAGGGCTTTCGGTGCCTTTCTGGTATGTTTCTCTTTCTCTCACTGACTCACTGGCTGGTGCGGCCGGAATGATGTCCAGTGGCCAAGGAGGTAGTGGCCGTCCCTGCCTGGTCCCTGACTCCGGGGAAGGTGGCCAATCTGTCCCATGTAGTGTGAAGAAGGCGTCCACTGATGGCTGTTTGCCAAGCATTTTTAAAAACAATGGCAACAGGTGTCAGATGCTTTTTCATTATCTGTCAAGAGGATTATTTTTTCACCTTTCAGCTCTTAAGAAGGTGAATTATGTTAAGAGATTTGGCCAGATTTTGGTCTTGATGTATTATGCTGGCGCCGTGAAAAGAATTAGGCCGATTTCCCCGTTTCCATGCTCTTTGAGAATGTTTGAATGAATTGGAACTGCTTTGTTCTGAAGGTTTGAGAGAACTGACTTGTGAAACCGGGTTTTGGAAGGGAAAGAGTTCCTTAATAATGCTCATCATTATTGGTCCGTTTTGTAAAGAATCTATTCTTAGTCTATATCAGCAATTTGTATCTTCCTAGGACATCATCACTTTCGTCCGGGTTTACGGATTATTTATAGAGACCTGCAAGTTAACCTGGTTATTTTTCTTTTAAATTGCATCTGTATCTTCTTCTTTTTTCTTGATTTGGCGGCTCCCTAGTCTATGCTATTGCTCTCCCCTCCCAAAAGAAAAATCAGTTTTTCAGTGTGTACACTAATTCCACTGCTTGTCTGTTTCCTAACTCACTGATTTCTGTGAATTTTTCTGAAAGATTCCTGTGCTCTCTCTGTGTTGGGTGCGTATGCATGTGCTCCTCTCCTGGCCTCTTGAATTGGATGATTCTCTCATTTATCTGGGACTTTGTGAGACGAGACTGTGATTAAGAAAAACATTGAGATGACAGAGGCACATCCTGGTAGAGCGGTTCTGGACACAGTGAGGACCCTGGCCCCGAGGCGATCTGCTGTGTCTCCGGCTAGAGGGTTGGGGGTGCAAGAAAAGCAGGACTAGGCACTGTAGGTAAGTGTGACTGTTACAGAGAAGTGGGGAAATAATACTTTTCAGTCTCTAAATTATAATGACACCTTCATAGGTGGGGCAGAGCTCTTGGGGACTGGGTGACAATTTTTCACCCAGAATTACAGAGGAGAGAAGTAAATCAGGAGAGAGAGAGAGAGAGAGAGAGAGAGAGAGAGAGACGCCAAGTCCAAAGGGAAGCCTGACGCTGGAGACAGATGAGAAGCAGGGTTAGGTGCTATGGGCAGGGGTGCTGGGGTCCCCCGGATCAGGAAGGGAGGCAAAACCCGGACAAGAAAGAGGACAATTCACAGCCAAGGAGAGGCCAGGAATAGAGTCGGGATGGGAACCAGGACCAGCGACTTGGGTGAAGGTCTAGGAATTGACATTTATTTATTAAGCACTTAGTATGTGTCAATTTTAGTAATTTGCATTTTTCTAAAAAATCCAAGTTTACACATTTATGAGTAGGGAATTTCTGCAAAGTGCCACCTTGAATCTTTTCATTCTGTCTGTACCTGTGGTTATTTTCTCTTACCATTTCTTACTTGGGTTAGACAGAGGGTTATCTAAGTATTTTTATTAGATCAAGTCATTTGAAATCCTGTTGTCTTGGTCAAAAAGTTGAATATCAGCAATTTCATGTGATTCGACCTAATATTATTTGCCCAATATTTTCCACCTATGATCTCATTTAATGTCCTCAAATGCCATGTGAGGTGGGAGCAATTATCTCCACTTTACAGATGAGGCATCTGAAGCTCAGGGAGGTTAAGTAACTTGCCCCAGAACACACAGCTGATGCGTAATAGAGCCAAGATTTAAATGCAGATTCTTCTGAGGCCCTTTCTGCTTCACCTTGGCAATTGCTCCTGAGTGTCTCAGTAAACGTGACACCTGTGCTGAGCTTAGAAAGGCCTTCTCTGCAGGGGACCTGTACATCCAGGCCAGGAGAGGAGGTTCTGGGGGCCCCTGGAGAGGCACTGGGGAGCTTGTGGTCATCTCTGGCAGCTGTGGGGTGAGAGTGCAGAGCCGATGGGGTGGGGCAGGGGCTGACGCTAAAGTATTTATTGAGGGCCTACTATGTGCCAGCACCTGGAGACATTGAGGGTATAAGAAGGAGACCCCTACCTTCCTAGGGCTTGCATTTGAGTGGTCCCAAAGTCTCAAGTGAAGGGATTTAAGAATTTGAAAATGTAAGTAAAATGGAAGAGTTCTAACCCTAGGAAAAGAGAGCAAGCCTCGCCCACCCTGCCCCGCCCTCCCCACCAGTACGGGCCAGATCACAGAATCACACGAGGGTGGTGAGGAGCTCCCACACAACTGCCCAGTGGGTGTGCGCCTGTCTGCCCAAGACAGGGCTGTGTGTCCTCTGTTTGGTGGCTGACATTAGCTTCGTGCCATCACTTTATTCTCTCATTGTTGCATCTGAGAATTATTTGGAAGATGGCAGACAGAAATCTCAGAAATAAAAAATGTGCTTTCTGCCTGGGCACAGTGGCTCACGCTGGTAGTCCCACACTTCAGGAGGCTGAGGCAGGAGGATCGTTTGAGGCCAGGAGTTCAAGACCAGCCTGGGCAATACAGCGAGACCCTGTCTCTACAAAAGAAAAAAAAATGAGTTTCCTTGAAAATTAAATCTACAAGAACTGGGCAAACTAAGGTGTGACACAGCACGAAATGAAGGTTGTCATCAGGGAGCCTTCTGCGTTTGTGACTCTGTTTTGACCCACATACTTTATCAGATGTGTCCAGAATTCCTGTCAAAATGGTTTGGCAGCCCTAGAGCTGCCCAGGTTGGTATGTGGGCTGTTCCTCCACGTCCTGAGATGCGCAGGGCCAGGTGGCCCTCCCGGGCCAGCAGGTGCTTAGGGGTGAGTTCCCACGGTCCTGGCAGGCTTGGGCCCTGGTCGGGCGGCAGGCGGGAGATTGGGGTTTGAAGGGAGGGGCTGCTGTGATCCAAACCCTGGGGGTGGCAGAGCAGAGAGGGGCAGCCCAAGCTGTGACCTGGCTGGGGGGTGATGTAACGTGAAGGAGTGGGGGCTCAGGCCTGGGGGTGCCGATGCGGAGTGGGGGAGCCCCTAGGGGAGGTGACTCTCCCAGGAGGGCACCCTGAGGTGCCAGGCCCCCCTTGTGTTTTCCAGGCTGTTTCTCTCTGGCTGGCTCCAACACCGTGACAGGCTCCGTGGGGGGATCACTGAGCGTGCAGTGTCCGTATGAGGAGGAATACAGGACTGCAAAGAAATACTGGTGCAAAAGATCCTTTATTATAATATGTGACAAGATCGTGGAAACGCAAGACTCAGAGAGAGAAGCAAGGACAAGCCAAGTGTCCATCACAGACCACCCTGCAAACCTGACCTTCACGGTGACCATGTGGAGCCTCAGGGTGGAGGACGCAGGCACATACTTGTGTGGGATCAATAGGCGATTTTTTGATGTCAGCTCCGAGTTTGAGGTATTCGTGTCCCCAGGTGAGCCCCGCCTTCGATCAGCACCAGGGCTGCCCACACAGGCTCAGGCTGGAACATCTGGGGCAGGAGTCAGGGCAGAGACGGGAGCACACTTTGTGTGTGTGTGCGTGTGTGTGTGTGTGTGTGTGAGAGAGAGAGAGAGAGAGAGGGATAGGGAGAGGGAGACAGCCAGGGAGGCACCCCGGAGCAGCTGGCATCTCTGCCCAGTATTGTCGGAGGGAAGGTGCTCGTGGGTGAGACGGGGAGGCCGAGGGAGCCCGCGAGGGGGCGGCGTGCCTGTGCACCGTTCCTGCAGGCGGGGGTGGGAAGGGGCTGCCTTACCGAGGGCGGGTCAGACGTGCCGTTTAGACAGACTTCTCTGCAGCATGTGGCTGCGGCCAGAGGGGGACAAGACTAAGCTTGGGGAGGGGACTTAGGGGCTCCAGGAGAGCCCTGACCCTCACCCACAGGATGGAATCAGGACTGTTGAGGGCGGGACCTGTGTTCCGTTCGGAAATGCTCACTTGGCCCAAGAGAGTCCTGGAGCCACTTTGGCTCAGGCTCCTCCTTCCTGCCTCCTTCCTGAGTGAGCATTTTGTGTGAAATCAAACCAAAGCGGCAATGGCGGTTGGTGGGGGCGTCAGAGGAGAGACCCCTGGGTCTGATCTGTGGTTTCACCACCAGCATCAACACCGGTGGTGCCCACAACTGTCACCACAGCTGGGACCTCAGCAGTCACGACCAAAGTTCCAACTGTGCCATCCACTGCCCCGTCTGCTGCGAGTGCCACCGGCAGTGCCAGCATCCAGGACGAACCCCAGAAGAGCTCGGGCCCACGGTAAGGTCCTTGTGACATGGAGGGAGTCCTATCCTCAGGAGGAGCCCAGGGCAGGTGCCTGGCCTTGTGGTCCAGTCGGAGGTGCAGGCCTCGCCCCTGCTGGCTGGGGCCCCAGGCTCCCTTTGCCCGGCCCAGGTGGGAAGCACAGTCTGCGCATCCCGGCGTGGATTGTGAGGCCACACTGGACCTGCCCTCGGCTTTGAGAGAAGGCTCAGGTTGGGGAGAAGTTGGGGGGCTGGATGGAGAGCGGTGGTTTATGAGAGCTGGTGACATCCTACCAGGCACGTGCGAAACGTTTCACACGGATGTCCTCGTTTGCTCCCCACTGCAGTCCTGCACTGTTCTCACCCCCACTTCACAGATGAGTAAACCGAGGCTCAGAGAGGTTAAGCGACTTGCCCGGTCAGGGGGCTGCGAGAGGCAGGACTGGGCTTCCAATTCAAAGGCTTGTGTTCTCCCCTCTGAATAGTGGTTCTTAACCTTTTGGGGGGTCACCAACCCCACAAATGCATGCAGTTACAAGCCATTTCTGGGATTCACAGACTCCTACCCTAACACCAGCTGGGGCACTGCAATTAATTCTGGTGCCTGCCACCTGGGGTTAGCATGGACACCACAGGTTAAGGGCTCTGACCACCGTGAGACCATCCTCATTCAGATGCCAGCCAAGCTTTGGGGATCCCCAGGGCACCACACTCCTGACCAACTGGCTACAAATTTGGGGGTTCCCAGGACACCCTTGGGCTCAATAATTTGCTAGACTCAGGACTCTGGAAAGCACTATACCTACAATTATGCTTTTATCATAAAAGACATAGATGGAGAGACACATTGAGGTCCGGGAGGGTCCCAAACAGCTTCCGTGCCCTCTCCAGGTGGAATCACGGAGCATCACCCCCAGGACATGGATGTGTTTATCAACCAGGAAGCTCCTCTGAGCTTCGGTGCCTGCTGGGGTTTCCTTACACAGGCATGATAGATGGATCTTGGCCACGCGCTGGAACTCAGTCTCCCTCCCGTCCCCCGTCCTGGAGGGTGGGCTGGCTCAGAGCCCCAGATCTCTACGGACATGGTTGGTTCTTCTGGTGACCAGGCCCACACACTTACCTCACCTCTTAGTGAAATTCAGGTCCATGAACAACAAAGACACTCCCATTATTTGGGAAATCCCAAGGAAATGGAGTCTCCCTCCCAGGAACCAAGACAAAGGCCGACCAGATTCTTCACGATACGACACCCCCAAGGCCCTTCCAGAGGCTTCTGCCAACCTAGGGTCACATTCTCAATATCACACCAGGCAAAATTCAGACCCCAAACACGTCTAATCCAGAAGTTGGCCCTATAGATGCACGCGGGTGGCAGATATGGGTTTGGTGGGGCCTGAAGCTTGTGTCATTTGGGGGAGTACCTAAGAACAGGATGAGAACATTACAAACGCAAGCTTAGGCGTGAAAGAAGGCCCTTTCTTTCACGAGCGGCCCGAAGCCGATGGCTGTGTCAGCTTCATAATCGGCGGCTGCTTGTCCGAGTGTGAAGCTGTGGAGCTGCAGGGCGATTTATCTCAGCGATGTCTGCAATCGCAAAAGACGGGGGAGACGCCCGCTCAGAGGGGAGACGCGCGGTCTACCCGTGCGATGGAGTGCCGTGCAGCTGCGGAGAAGAGCGGGGGACTCCTTTACGTACTGACCTGGAAAGACCTGCCATATCGTTAAGTAAAACCAAGACAGCGTTTGCGCTCTGCCTCCTTTGTGCGAAAAGGAAGGGAAATAATGTGCACTTTTGTTTGTATACCCATAAAGAACCTCTGGAAGATTCTTCAGTACACCGCGTGCATGTTTGTGCGGGAAGTTGGGGAATGTACAGATGGGGGGTGTTGAAAGGAGGCTTTATACTTTTAAAAAATTTGACCGGATCTGTCTATTTAAAACTATAGGGAAGGCGAGGTCACCTGCACACCTCTCCCCATCCCGCACCTTCTCCTCCCCCTAGGCTCCTGCTGCTGCTCTCCTTGTTAGCATTTTTGCTGCTGCTGTTCATGCTGACCTCACTGCTGGCCTGGAGGATGTGTCAGAAACAGGTCAAAGGTGAGTTAGCTCCCCGAACCCCTTTGCCCCACCTGGGGTGGGCAGGCCCGACCCTTCTCCTCTGCAAGGCTCCGTCCTCGTTCCTCAGAATGGGCGTTGAGTGCACACCCTCAGACCACATGTCCCGGAGGAGGTGTCCCTGGGAGTGGCGGTTACAGGCCCTGGGAGGCACGCCATTGATATTTGTTGAATTCATGTATTTTTTAATGTCTCAGCCACAATGGGCACCCCAGGGAGCTCCAAGCATGGTATGGCCCGGCCGCCCTCCTCTGAGCTCAGATGAAAGGAGAGGACGAGTCCCCTTTGCACTCAGGACATAGATCCCTGATGAGCAGATTGAATAAGTAAAAGGACAGAACGACGAAGGGGGGGGTGGCCTTCTTGTCACTGGCTGGAGGGCCCCGGTCACCTCCAGGAAAGCAGATTTCTGCCTGAGATGAAGTGTGAGCCTTAAGGTTCCTCCCCATTCCCAGAGCTCGGTTCCATGAGCAAAGGATTCAGGGGAACCTGGGTCCCCAGTCACCGAAGCCTTTCAAGGCCGAGATGAGATTGGGGCGGGAAGAGATGGGGCAGCTCTGTCCCAGGGCTCAGGACAAGCTGGTGTGTGCCGGGGGGCACTTCCCCACATGCTCCCCCCCACCCCTCGGGCCGCAGCCCCAGCACATCTGTGCAGGGCGTGTGGAAAGAAACCGCTTCCTCTTCCCACCTGCTCCTGATTCAGGCCCCGGGGATGCCCCTGGCCCCACGGGGGTTCCCCCGCCCGGACAGCTTTCACCCAGAAAGGCTCCCACTCCTCAAGAGCCTCCTCCCCTTTTAAAAAAGGGATTTATACTTGTGGTAGAAAATTTGAAAAATGAGTAAAAGCACAAAGAAGGAAATAAATTCCCTGTTATCGACAATGCTGAAAACCCCACCACTCAGAGAAACCCGCCACTGACCTTGAGCTGTGTCTGCCGGCCTTTCTTCTAAGCCTCTCTATGCACTTCTGATCTCTTAACAAATTTGCATCACACCATGAATTCTTTTCTAAACCTATATTTTTGCACTTAACGTAGTGCATATTTTCCCTGCTATTAAACAGTCTACGAGGCCCAGACTGCGGAGTTTATCAGTGTGTGGGTGGATTGCACTTGAACGTCCTCGGTGACAGGAGGAAGCTTTCTGTGCCAGCACCCTGACTCTGCCCCTCCCCACCACACACACAAAGTCCCAGCGCCTCTCCCAGCTGGAGCCGGGGCTGCCCATCAGGCCTGCCACCTGCTTCGTCACGCCCACTCCCCTACTCTCGTCATTCATTCATCCATTCCTTCACACACAAAGCTATCCTGAGTGCCTGCTGTGTGCCAGGCCTGTGCTGGCCTTGGGGACACTGATGTGACCAGGGCAGACTGGGTCCTGCCTTCAGGGAGCTGCTCATGCCCCTGGCTGTCCCCAAACCTCACTGCCACCTTCCTTTCCCGGCACTGAACTCCTGTCCGTTCCCCACCAGCCCTGTTCCACTGTGCCATCGGGACACCTGCCCAAGGTGAAGGGAGAGGGTGGCGTGGACCCTGCACACAGCCTGCGGAAGCAGAATGGTTCACACCCAGGGCACCCGGTTGCATGCTCCAAGTCAGCTGACGGCTCAGCAAGACACGTGGTCTTGTGTCTGTCTCCCAGTTGTGGGCTGGTCCGCTTTGACTCTGGGGACTCCCTAAGGGGCCGACAATGTCTCTCCCTGTGGCATCAGGGGCAGTGGGCTCTGGGGTTGCCTGGCTGTGGACCTAATCCTAGACCAAGGGCATCTGGCCGTGTGTGCTTTACCCGCTGCCCACCTGGTCCTGGCTCTGGGGATGGGAGGGTCAGGGTACACAGGGCTATGCCCAAAGGCAGGACACCTGTGGAGCAGACGCCGGAAGCCAAAGGCTGCGCGTGACTGAGCTCTGCTCCCATGGGGCTGAGGGGCCTCCTTCCCTGTGGTTTCTGGGGCAGCAGGCGGGTGGGCTGTCTGGGAGGGCAGACCCCAGGTGCAGGGGTCAGAGCAGAGGCCCCCAGCGACTTCCCACGGTCTGACGCAGCCCTGGGTCCCTGCGCGCAGAGGTGCCTTTCATGGCAGCCTTCCTCCCTGGTCTTCTCCCAGCTGGGAACATTTTTGCGAGTGACTGTTTTGAGATGAGCTTTGGCTGGCACCTTGCCTGCTGCTGGGACCTTTCCATGTGTCTGTTTATTCACTCGTTCACTCATCCATTTATTCATTCACTAATTCACTTGCTCAACAACCCTTAAGCTACTACCAGGCTTCAGCCATGAAGTAATAGGTCCCCAGGGCTGAGGTCCCTTGGGAAAGGCCTTTTTCCAGATGGATCGCAGGCTCCCGGTCCCTGCCCTTGGTCTGGAATTCAACCTCCTTGCTCTCTTCCTGTCTCTAGCTGGTGAGTTTCCAGAGCTGTCCCCAGGCCCCAGACAGGTAAGGGAAACTACAACAGGAGTGTGTTAGGTGGCTAGGTGGGGGGCGGGGGACAGAGGGTGTTGGGGGGTTGGACAGTCCCACTGGCCAGGGGAGGTGCTGGGTGGATGGTGGGTGGATGGAGTAGGGTGCGCGCCAGAGCAGGAGGAACGATGCCTGGGAGATCTGGTCACCAGGGCTTGTCCCAAGCTCTGGCCAGCCTGTCCCCTCCACCCAGGGGGAGTGGAATGGTGGAATGAGGGAGGGTCCTTCCAGCTAGACTGACCTGGGGAGCATTCAAAAGCTGCCCAGAGCAGACGGGGTGGGTGGCATGGAGGCAGGGCAGGAAGGTCGGGGCTGGGCGCCCAGAGCACAGAGGGAGGGGAGGTGCACGCAGACGGGCAGGCTCAGAGGCTGGGGGGCTCTGGGGACACCTGCCCAGCACCTCCTGCCCACCCCAGACTGCCGAGCAAAGTGAGCAGCACTATGTGAATCTGGAGCTGCTGACGAGGCCCCTGTGGGAAGAGCCAGTGCCACCGAGGCAGGTGGAGGTGGAATACAGCACCCTGGTAAGTACAAGGGCCTGGCTCCCGGGCATGGGAACCCCGGGCTATGCCGGGGCACCCCGGGGATGGGGGCGCAGAGAGGGAAGGGAGGGCCCAGCTTGGTGACCTTGTGCCTCTCTAGGACAGGCCACTCGGAAGATGGGCAGGTGTAGATTTTGTCAGAGCAGAGGTCCTTAGATGGGCAAGTGTCACTGTGGCTGGGGGGGTGGGGGTGTGGAAGGGCTATAGGGGTGGTCAGTGACTACGGCCCTGACAGTCAATGAAGTACAGCATTTATTAAGCACCTACTGCATATCACATGCTCAGGGTTAAAGCCTGTGATTTCTCACTGTTTTGGTCTCATCAGCTGTTCAGCACCAACTCTGCTTCCCAGGTTTCTGTCCGTGACCTGCTGTGGGTCAACCCTTAGGCACAGCCTCCTTAAAGTGGAGTAGTGGAACCGGCCGCCTCCCTGGGTGGTGACCCACCCGTCAGTGGTGCAGGCCAAGGCTGGGGCCCACGTGGCGGAGAGGATGGGGAGAGAGTGGAGCATCAGGCAGGGAGCTGCCTGGGGAGGCCGCCAAGGGTGACCCAGGCCTGTGAGCCAACGGGGCCTTTCTCAGACATGCTGTGTGACGCCACAGAGGGCTGGCATCAGGGTGGCAGGTGACACAGTGGCTGGTCTGCTCAGGAGAAGTGGCCCAATTCTCCGGGGTATTTCCAGCCTGGCACCACCCGCAGGCTGCTGATCCCACACTAGGGGATCCAGCCCTGCCACTCCCTGCTCCCCTGATAGCCACGCCCTCTCCTCGGCCTCCCGCCAGCTGTCTGCATGAGGCTGAGGTGGTCTGGGGGCCCAGGGTCCTGGTTTCACCCCCAGCCGGGACCTCTGAGCAGCTGGCACAGTCTGGTTGCACCCTACTGGCTCCTGGTCAAGGGTCGGGAGGTCCTTGTGATGGTCTAACCCGCCTCCTTCCTCACGTGGCTTATGTCCACACAGCTATGTGCACTGGGACAGCAGTAGCCTTGTTTTTCTACCTTGGTGACTCCTGGTTCCACAGTGCTTGGGGGCACTGACTTCCTCCTCTGCCAGCCCCCTTGGTATAAGTCAGGACTCGTGCCCACAGCACGGCGAGTTAATCAGAGCTGCAGGGCCGATGCGGTGTCCCAGGGCTCCTCTGCAGATGTGTTGAGTTCTCAGAAAGGGACCCATGGCTGCGTCATTGCAGGACATTTCATTAAGAGGAGCACAGAGGCATCCCGGGGAGTCCAGCCAGCACTGCACCTCTTGGGGACTCATTCTTTCCCCTGGAGAATGGACTAGGCTGGAGCAGCCCCGAGGAGAGCAGGGACCCTCCTGCCTCTGCTGCCCGGGGACTTTGTGCTGTGGCTTGGCTGCAGGGGCGGGGTGGAGCAGGTGGGTGGACAGGATCGTGGAGCCCCGTCCTTGGGAGAGAAAGAGGCCAAGACAGGGGGTGGGGCTGTGGCCTCTGCAGAGAAGCCTCCCCAGACCCTCTCGGTGTCCTCCCTCCTCCACCCTGAGCTGGGGTCCGGCCTTCCCCCACCTCTCCCTGAGCCTCGGGTCTCATTCTCTGCAGACTGCCCCCAGGGAAGAGCTTCACTACACCTCGGTGGTGTTTGACGGCCAGAGCCAGGACCCTAACGCCCACCACGGAATTACTGCCCGGAGGCCCCGGGAGGAGGAGCCCGAGTACAGCATGATAAGGAAGAAGTAGACCTTGGTCCGGCCTTGACATCTGGAGCTCTCCTTGGCCCCCAGGAAGCCCAGGGATGGCCCCTGTTGTCCTCACCCACGTCCCCCTCAGCCTGCTGTCCTCGAGGGTGATGACGGCAGGCAGCTGGGGTCCCCACGGCTGTCCCTCTTGCACCATGAACCCAGCCAGCTTCACTGAGGACAGGCAGGGACGGGGGTTCTGGAGGACCGTCTCATCTCTCCTCTTTGTCCTTGTTTTGTCCTGGCTCTGTGTGCGGAGGATGCAGCTCCTCCATCCTGTCCCGTGTGGCTCCAGGAAAACACGTCGCTCAGACAGGACGGCACCTGTGAATAGCTTTGTACATCGCAGCCCTGCAGCAACGGCCGGGACTGCCCAGGAGTGGGAGGAATAGAATGCAAAGATACGTGTCCCCAAGCAGTGAACACAGGAGCACCAAAGATCAAATCCCTCCCATTTCACAGACAAGGAAACTGAGGCCTGGAGAGATGAGAGACTGTGTGTGGCTCTGCAACTGGCGGCAAACGCCTTTGGACTCTTAGCTCGGGCTATTTTTCAATATAAGAGGTATAAATAGTTTCAAATATCTCATTGAAGGAGAAGAACAAAGCTGTTTAAACAATGCCTGCTCTGTGCCTGTGATCTTACACTAAGGAAAGCTCCCGGCTTCGACACCAGATGAGCCCGGAGCAGCTTTGAGAGTGCGGCATGTTGGGGACATCTTGTGAGGTGTCTTCACTGAGAGGGAGAAGGCCGGGCACAGACTCTCCACGGTGGAGAGTCTTCTTGTCGGGAGGTTTTAAATTCAGTGCAAACAGTTACCCAGCCTGTTTTGAGTCTGCAGCAGCCACCGATGGTTTTAAAACCACACTTGTCACCTCTCGGCTGTGTGAGGTCTCAGTAATTTTCTCTTACTGTTTTTGGCTTTCTGTGTTTTGTAAATAACAATTGAAAGCAAGGGATGTATTTCACTCAAGGGCTTTTGACCACTGCAGTCATAACCAAACTGTGCCTTTGGGGCAGATTTCTCCAGGATGGGGGCCCATCACTTTCCGAAGATACTTCAAAGGGTCAGCGGCCGCCAAAGGATGGCGAGACACTGCTCCGGTTGGTGTCATCTTTAGATTTCTAGTTATCTGTGTGTGCATGTGAGTCATTCCAGATACTTCCTCCCTTTCGTTATTAATGTTCTGAGATGCAAAAGAAGAAATATATGCACACACACACACACACACACACACACGCACACGGTAAGGCCCCACTGTGCGTGGTGGGGGCAGGAGGGGCTGGGTGTCGGCAGCAGGGCCTGTGGGTGCAGCTCCCCCAGCTCCAGCTGCCTTCAGCTCTGCATCAGGCCTCAGCCTGAGCGGCCGGGGAGGATCTACATACGGGTCCTTCCTCCTGCAGCCGCAGTGGGCGCCGTCCTCTCTGTTCACCTGGACACCCCACAGGCAGATGTCACTCCATTCCCGTCAGGAGCAAGCGGGCAAGCTGTGGCCAAAACTAACAGATAGAGAGTTGGGCCCCTAAGCAGCGCAGGCACAAATTCTGCTGTGGGCCGGGCTGTAACGGAGGGTTGGGGAGGGGAGGAAGAGGAGCCACCTCCTGGCCTGGGCTGACTCCTCTCCGGAGGCTGAAGCCCAGTGCCCTGAGCATCATTCATTCATTCCACAGCATTCACGGAGGACCAGCTCTGTGCCAGGCAGCAGACTGGGCCTTGGGACACAGGGAGGCACGTGACACAGTCCCCCCCAACCCCCATGGACTGTCAGGCTTAGAGGGAGGCCGACGAGGACCTGCTGCCTGTGGACAGGGAGGACGTGTCTCTGTGGGCTGCTTGTCCTCCACTCACGGAAGGTGCCGGGCTAGAGTTCCCTCTGAGCCCAGGTAAAGAAAACTCAGACATTCCAAGCTTAAGCCAGAGAGGGGCCATCAGGGGTCTATTAAAACAGACAAGGCAAAGGTCCTGTTTCTTCTGTGCCCTGGGCTTGGAGTGAAAGACCAACATGGCAAGGGCGGTAGAATGGGAAGATAGAAAGTTCCTTATTTCCTGGGGGCATTGCTGAGCCCTGAACCAGCCCAGGACCACCTACTCCAAGTTCACATTGCATAAGACAAATAAACCTAGCATCTTTAAGTCACTGTTCGTTGGGGTTGCTGCTGATTACAGGAAATTCCATTCTAAATCAAGGTGGTATTCTAACCCAGCTCCTTTTCCTATTCTGCCAGGGATGCTGGCCAAAGCCTCATGGTCCACCCATAGAGAGACACGGGTTTGGAATTCCCACAGTATGTTTGTATCAAGGCAGTGTTCACTTATTCACTTTCTCACCCACCTAGTCATTGGTTCAACAAATATTAATCAGATAGTTGTAGGTATAATTAACTACAGCAGGGAATACAGGAGGGGAAAAAGACACTCCCTCTCTGTCCTCAAGGGACTTGCAGCCTAGTGGGAGGGATGACAGTAAATTATGAAATTGCAGGAGGAATCGCAGGATGGCCTCGTACAGCTGTGAAGTCTGAGCACTGCACAACAGGCGGCACCTTTCCCATGAGCACGGTGTTGAGGGTGTTGCCGGGAGTTGTGCACTGTGGGCAGGGCTTAGTCACCAGCCTGGTACAGACACTCAGAAGCCTTTGTCAACTTGACTTGAATTCAGCTTAGTCACATTCCAGTCCTGATCTAAAGTAACCCCGGGTTGTCCTGTTTGCAGAGACGGAACTCTGCAGGGTTGGTTTAGGCATAGAGGCACATGGTGGAAAATAGAGTCTAAGATTTAAGGTGCTGTTTGAAGGATCCTTTCTCCTCAATGGAAGTAAACTTTAATTCTTTATTTAGTCTAAATTTCCCCCAATCGGAAACAAATTCTCTATGAAATGCAAATACCTAGGGTATCAGTCAGGGTAACCAGTGCTAGCCCCACCATAACAAAACTGGGTGTAGCAACGGCTGGGGCTAGGTCAAGAGGGTGTTTCAGGCCGGGCGCAGTGGCTCATGCCTGTAATCCTAGCTCTCTGGGATGCCCAGGCAGGAGGAGTTTGAGACCAGCCTGAGCAAGAGCAAGACCCCGTCTCTACTAAAAATAGAAAAAATTAGCCAAGCAACTAAAAATAGAAACAAAAAATTAGCCGGGCATGGTGGTGCGCACCTGTAGTCCCAGCTACTTGGGAGACTGAGGCAGGAGGATCGCTTGATCCCAGCAGTTGGAGGTTGCTGTGAGCTATGATGATGCGGCTCTAGTTGGGGTGATGGAGCAAGACTCTGTCTCAAAAAAGAAAAACAAGAGGGTGTTTCAGCCACAGCCACAGGCTGGCCTCAGCCCCCATCACATGAATCTTTGAGGCCTGGTGCAGGAATGAGATTCCCAGTGTAGACTGCCTAGCATGGTGGCGACCCCTTGGGAGTCCCTCATAGCACTTCCTGCCAGGGGGACTCCGCTGGGACCATCCTGATTCTCCAAAGAGGATAGGAGGGAGGTCGGCTTTCCATCCTCCTCCCAGAAGTCTTGTTGCCTTAATCTATGTAAATTTGTCCATCTTCCTTCCAGGAAGTTCTGCGTACCAAGGGACACTGGGAAAGGCCATCTCTTTCCAGCCAGATTTTGTAAAAGTTCATGTATAGCGTTCCTCTGGGCGACTTGTCCTACACTTACATAACAAAGAGCAGCGACCTGGTGACTTTTCCCTGAACAACGAAGATTCACTCTGGGGTGATTTGCCGGGAAATGCCACAACTTACATTTTACCTGACTGTAAATTTTTAATCTTATGATTAAAAATTAGACAATGTGTTATATGATTCAAAACTCAAAATTTACAGGAGAATATACGGTGAAAAGTCAGTCCCCAGCCACCCAGAGAGAACCAATGTCAATAGTTTCTTATGCTTCTTCCCTGAGATAGTCAATCATATTGCACACACACACACACACACACACACACACAGGTATACATGGCCTGCGTGTACTCGTTCGTTCCCATTTACACGTACTTATCCTCCCTGTTCCCGAAATTCCTGCACCTCAGCATTTGCATGTCACGACAACCGTGGAGATTATTTTATATCCTCATCTATATGCCACAGAATATCTCATACCATTCCATTGGTCGAACGTGCCATGATGCACACAGGCCATTTTGCCGTTTTCATGGAGCACTGAAGGATAAAGTCCTAGAAGGTCAAAGTGTCTGTGCACTTGTGATTTTGGTGGGTGTTGCCAAATGGACGGCAACTTCAAAACAACAATCTTAAACATTCCACCATCCTAGTTATCTCTCTAGACATATAAGTAATGTATCAATTTTTCACCAAGAAGATATAAGGCCTCTATGGAGAGAACAATAAAATTCCAATAAAGACCACAGAAAATGATCTGAATAAGTGGAGAGATATTTTAGGCTCTTATTTTGGATGACCTTATATAGAGATGTCTATGCTTCCCAAGTTAATCAATACATTCAGTGCAATCCCAATACAAATTCCAGCTGGATATTTTTTGAGGAACTTAATAAACTTATTTTCAAAATTTATACAGTGAAATAAAGGTCTATGAATAGCTAATTCAATCTTCCAGAAAAGAGTTTTAAAAAAGGGAATTGTCCCACCAGATGTTGACATATCAGAAAGTCCTAGTAATAAAAATGACGTGGTCTCGTCGGCACAGGATCAGACAGACAGACCAACGGAAAAACAAGAGCAAGGACAGACCACTGCCTGTCACTTAGTTCGACCCGTGTGCGGTTGACCCATGTAGTTCTGACCATATGTGAGCCGTATTTCAGTTAGTTCACGTACGGGAACTTGAAGGATGACGATGAAGGTGACCCCACAGGCCATCAGAGAGAGCACAGATTGCTTAGTGGGTGGGAAACCAGCTCCCTGTGTTGATAAAAACAACCTGGATGTCTGTATACAAACCCACTCACACGCAAAGATGGAAAAAGGCCATGAGAACATGTAAACAGGTTTCCCATTTTCTTACTTTCCATTCTCAAATGCAGAAAGCCATGAGCCAGGCACAGCGGTAGGTAAGGCTGGGAATTCCAGGGTGGAGGGGACCAACCCCGTCTGCACCCCTTGTCTCTTTACAAAGCGGGGAGAAGCCATTTCCTTGGTTTCTTGGGCGGAGTCTTTGGGTCTGAGCTCCTTCCTGCCTCTTATGAACTAAATGAAACAGGGAGAGTCACAGGTTGCCTGAACTTCAGTTATCGTGTCATGGTCCTGTCCGTGGCTGGACTTTGAAGTGTTTCCCCAGTTCTTGGGCTCCTGGCTTGGAGGAATTGCCAGCCCTGGCCCACGTGACAGAGAGAGATGACAGACACTCAGCGAGTATGTGTGAAGAATTTATTGTAAGGAAAGTTTAAGAGTGCAGAGTGAAAGTACATTTCCTAAGGGAAATGGGTCTGTCTCCGGGAGTGGAGAAGACACTGTCTTCCTCTGTGTTTTTCCTTTTAAATAAGCTAGTACTATATGCTGACAAAAGGTCAGTTATAACTACTTACGACTGTACGTCACGGGTTTTGGGGTCTGGATTTTTCCAGGTATGGACATAACTTAAAGGTTAGGTTCCAGACATTCCTTTCTCCTGTACGTGTGATGAGGAAAGTCACCATTTATGGTGTTTTTCTATTTTCTGATCGGTGGTCACAGTTCCATGATCTTAATTACCCCATTCTTTAAGACTGAAATAACTGTTTTCCCTGGTTATTTTTCTGTAACTATTTCCTTGTTATTGTTTTTCTTTAACTGTTTCCTCCTTCTTGTTTTTCTGTCCCTAACATTCCATTACCTCTTGTTTTTCTGTCCCTAACAATGTTCTCTATAAAATGGGGGAATAACCCTGTAATTCTTTGGAGTTTGTGGCGAGGATAAAATGATAGCAAAATGCTGCAACAAAATAACACAAGAACATACATGGTCATAAAATGCTCCGGCTGCCTGCAGAGGGCTCACAGCTGCCCCCTGTCGCCCTTCACTCCCCGGTGCCCCAAACAGAACCATCGCCCCACACCGGCCTCTGATGGTTGTTCTCACCTTGAAGCCATTGACGCTGAGGATGCCCATCATCAGAGCCCTCACCTGCAGAGAGGAGCCTGTTACCCTGAGCCGTCGTCTCTGCTGGGACTCGGGGCTTGGGGGCAAATCCTTCCTCTATGAGGAGACTGGTCACTGCTCCCCCAATCCCGACTCTCTCTCTCTCACACACACAGGAAGTAAAGTTAAAGAAAAAAACCTTTGCAGGGGGAAAATAGTTTTGAAACGCCAACCAGTGCATTTCTGCAGCTCTGGTGGTTCCTTCTAATCTCTGCTGTGCCCGGGGCCTGCTGCCGTTGAATTGGGGAAGGCGTGAGGCAGCAGAAAGCAGAGAATACAGATAAATGCGGATCTTGCAGTTTCAAAACCTTCAAGAGGAAGGAACGTGCAAATGCGCACAGACCACAGATTTGAGGAAATAGTGCACGGGCCGGTCCAAACCAAGATGGGCTGTGAGTCTACGGCTTCGTGCACATGAAAGAATGTAAAATACCTCATTGCTAATTTAGCACAATTTTACATGTCAAATTGATAATATTTTGGATATATTGGGGTACATAAAATATGTTACTAAAATTAATGTCACTTGATTCTTCTTTTTTATTTTTTAGGAGAATGAATGAGCTGAGAGGTTTATGCATACCATGGAATGCTTTCCAGCAGTGAAAACAGATTGCCTTCTTTATTTTGCAGAAGAAGAGCCCCAGGCCACAGAGGCTACCTGAAATCACACATGCCACTCAGTTGGGTAATGGCAAATCTGAATCTTGAATCCAGGACTCCTGGATCTTAGCACTTAAAAAAAACTTTCCTTTTGAAACAATTTCAAACTTAAGGAAGAATTGTGACAACAGTACAAAGAGCTCCTTCATCCAGATTTACCTATTTTAAAAAACATATTCTCACATTTTTGTTATTCTGTTTTTTCTATACATTTTTTCCCAGAACCTTCTGAGAGCAAACTGCTGACATCGGCTCTATTTGCACGAGCTGGCACACCCGGGTGCCTTGCTGGTGTGTTTTCTTACAGTACCTGGTGAAGGCCTCCCGCAGCTGTGCCTTGTCTCCGCCTTACAGTCCAGGTTCCCCTTCAGAATACAGCACCTTGCTCGGCACACAGTGCCGACCTGATCAGTATTTGCAGGATTAAATAATGTCGGGTTAATCACTGACACATGCGCAACGGGGCCAAGGAAGTGGAAGATACTCTTTAATTAACCCGAGTCCTTCAGGGCTGACTTACCCAACGTTTAGAAAATGACCTCAAGACCATGTGTTTTTGTTTGTTTGTTTTTTAATTTCAGCTTATTATGGGGGTACAAAAGTTCAGGTTTTATATATTGCCCATGTATCGCCCATCCCCCCGAGTCAGAGCTTCAAGCGTGTCCATTCCCCAGACAGTGCGCATTGCACTCATCATGTAGGTATACCCCATCCCCTCCCCCCACCCCCCATCCCCGAGTCAGCACATTCAAGCGTGACCATTCCCCAGATGATGCGCAACGCACTCATCTTATAGGTATATACCCATCCCCTCCCCCCACCCCCCACCTCAGTCTGATACCCAATTGGTGTCATTCCCAAATGTGCATTTAGGTGCTGATCAGGGAAACCAATTTGCTGGTGAGTACATGTGGTGCTTGTTTTTCCATTCTTGGGATACTTCACTTAATAGAATGGGTTCCAACTCTTTCCAGGAGAACATAAGAGATTCTATGTCACCATTATTTCTTATAGCTGAGTAACACTCCATGGTATACATATACCACAATTTACTAATCCACTGTAGGATTTGATTTTAAAAAGTTATTCTATTAAAAAAAATCATTTCATGGAGCAGTGCTGTTTCAAAATCTATATCAGTCACCTGGTAAGCTTTTTAAAAATGTAATTTCGCATTCTGTACATCTGGGCTAAGACCAAGATTTTGTAGTTCTAACAAGCTCCCAGGTGATGCTGATGCTATACCTCTGTGGACCACACTTTAAGTAGCTAAGTAGTCTGAGAGAATTTGAGTAATCTCAGCTCTGTTTTAAACAGTTATGTATAAAACTGCTACGACCTCCAGGGTAATAGTGGCTGTGATTTCTAACTAAGGCTACAACTGCCGTTGTGCAGCCTTTCTTCCAAAGCTCCACTCTCACTGGGACCCAGTAGTTACATTCCTTCCCATTGTCTCTTCGAGCCTAGGGGGACAGAGTATTACTAATCCTTGCCTGCTTCACAATCCTTATTGGTTACTTCAACCCTGCTCACTTCATTTATGCCATTGTGTTCCACCTGTATAATGTTAGGGCCATTATGGATGCACATTCTCAAGGAGTTAATAGTCTTCTATGATATAGTTGAAAGAGCTCTTTCAGAATTAGGCTAGAAACTAAGGTTTTACTCTTTATACTATATCAAGTTATAATTAAGGGGAATTTTTTCTTGAAACACAAAAAATAGGATATCTTGTGAGATAAAAATATGGTTTTGAATATTTAAAATATGTCTGTGAATGAACAAAATTTATTATATTCAACCACAAGAATAGAGATTCTTTTTACTAAGTAGACTACTCAAATCCTGTTGTTAGGACACCAGTATTGCTATCCCATCCTTTATTTAAAAAAACAAAAGTGTCACTCTGAGTGCAATGTGAAACCTTTGTGGAGATAGGCAACATGAAAAGCAGGGAAATTAGTGATGTGAGGATGAAACTTGAACACAATACCTAAGAAATAAACATCTATAGGAAAGTCCCCAGGAACAAAACAAAAAACCCTCCCATTGAATTATATCAAATTCTGGGAAAGAAAAATCTGCCATTTCCTCTGACGTGAGGCAAATCATTGACCAAATCCAGTGGAAATTATCTGTAACTATTCCCTCTGTTTAAGTTCATAAAGTACATTTGTTGATATTGTGAGGTGTGTCTTTAGTAATATTGTGGGGATATATTTTACGAAATACTTTGGCTTTTAATAAAGCTGGTAAGATGGCAAACAAATTGAGTTGCTAAATCAAAAATTTATCACTATAATCACAGACATTTCATAAGTCAGAATTCAGAGTTAAATATTTGTTTTACTAAGGAAGAACAAAAATTCAGGTAATTGGTGGAGGTGGCATTGGCAAAGTGAGGAGAAGGAGTAACCCAAATAACTGTGAGGGGCTGATAATTGAACCATAGCACTTAAGAGCTGTTGCCTCTTCTTTGGCTAGTCACCCTCTTCCAAGGTCGTCCCTAACAGTCAAATCATGTCCTGCACATCATGTTTTTAATTGTAAACACCACTTTCTCTGGTACATAGTACATATTCACTAAACATGTTTTTTAAGTAAATAACATAAATCATCAAGTGAGTCAAAGGAAAAAGATAAAGTATAATTCATAGATTCAGGCCTACTTAAGGTCATAATTGAGATTTTTTTCTCGAGTTTGTGACAAGCAAAACAAAGGGAGAAGCAGTCAGATTACTCTGAATTATTGAAGAAAATAGAACATTCTAGTCCTAAAAACCATGAAAACTTTCCCTCTAAATCTTATACATGAGATTTCAAATAAGAAGTATGATGTAGATAAATAATTCCTAAACAATATCCCTCTGGCAAATCCAATAGGATATTTCATAAGGATATATCTTATACTTTTAATAAACCAGTGAAGGGACATAACACCTAAATGACACTTACCAAGTCCAGTTCTGTAGAGGAGTAAGTTTTTTAATGGTCCAATTATGAAGTATAAAATTGTATCACTTTTGATTAAAGGATATTTATACATGGAGCTGTGGCCTGAAACATTCTCTATTCTCAGCATGAAAGTTTGACTTTTCAAGTTTAAAAAAGTCACTGAGCTAGAGGTATGAACATACAAGACTTCAAAAATATAATTCCCATCAACTGGAGTTAGCAGCCAGTTTAACTTTGTGTTATTTGACATGTCCATCAAGTCTAGGATACTGGTGATTACTGGATCCATATAGGCTGATGGGAAAATTAACATTATAGTTTGAAAATTAAGAATTATACCCCAAGAATCTCTCTTGGATGAATGGATTTCTCACCTCTACACAGACGAGCTGTGGAAGTCCCTAAATGCAAAGACAAAGACGTTCAAAAAATATCATGAGGGAAAATACTCCTGAAGAGAGGATTTTCCTGGGCAAGAAAATGAAGAAAAGGCATAATTAAGAATTGTGGTGAATAGAAATTATTGTTACAAGAGGTCTAGACCGAGAATGCAAGTAATTTTCATCTTGCCTGCCCTGAAGGAATGTGGTATTGATTTAGCAGCAGGAAGTTGTGAAAAATACTGGATTTTCCTCCAATATTTTCAGAAAAAAATATGCCATGATTGACTAATGATGCAAGCTCTGGGCCTCTAGGACATGAGCACCAGCTCTTCCTATGGCTGATTCCTTATCTTTCAAGTTTCAGCTTAAATGCTTTCCTGGTCAGTTCCTCAGTGAGGCTTCCATTATAAATCTATTTAAGATGTGTCTGCTCCCAGGTTTATTCATTTCCCATATGACTCTCATTATTTTATTCTTAGCATTTACTAAAATCATTAAACTTAAAATTATTTTGTCTGCTTGCGGCTTGCTTGCTAGTTTATTGTCTATTCCCTCTCTGTAAAGAAAGGTACTACATTTGTCTTTTTTTCTCTCTCACACCAACTGCATAACAGGTACTTAACACTATTTTTTGAATGAAATAACAAATGGAGAAATAAACGAATTAATGCATATTATCTATTTACCAACAGTACTTCAAGTTCTATCATGGAGGCATTTATCATTTTGACCAGTTCTATTTTTTCTCATGAAGGTTGAATAAAACCAGGGTAGATGTATTATCTCCCAATCTGCCATTAGTCAAAATGAAGTAGTGACTCAAAATCAAAGGAAACTTTCTCTTGTTGGGGCTCAAAAACCAATACTCAACAATATGCCACTTTGACATGCTGAACTGAAGAAGACAGTTCTTTCTGACATTGCCTTCTACCTCTTGTCTCTAGATTCTTTCTCTCCCAAAGCGCAAGATGAAGTTGTAAACTGAAGTTCCTTTATCTGCCTAAAGTGCAGACCTACAAATGAAGAAAATAATTTTCTCTGGTCCCTTCCCTGAGTTCTCATTAACTGAACTCATATCACAGGAAGAAAAGCTGAAATCTGTCAACAAACCTAGACAGACTTTTGTCACAAACCATTGTCTGCTTTGTAGGCCCAACAAACTTTGTCCCAGCCCATTGTATGTCCTTCAAGCCCATTTAATTCCCCTAAAAATTATTTACTGCACTCCTTAAAATAATCCATACTTCCCCATCTCCCTTTCCACTGAGAAGGGCATATAACCATCTGTACCCATTTGGTTATTGGGTAATCATTCTCCTACAATTTCCCTGTGCTATGCATAGTGAAATATATTTGTATACCTTTTCTCCTGTCAATCTGCCTTTTGCAAGTTGATTGTTCAGTGAAACTTCAGAGGGCAAGCAGGAAGTTTTCCCTTGGATCCTAGACCCCACCCCCAAGTGGTTCTCTCACCTTTAGAAATACCTCATCCTCTTAATTGTTGCTTTTAATGTCCTTTAGCTTGGTGGCATGATTCAAATTACCATCATAGTTAAAGCAGTGGGCCATTCACCTATATTTTCTCCTTTATTATATAACTAGAATTAAACTTTATGATTATTAAAGGATACCTCTTAACTTTGGAACAATTTGTATCAGTGTTTTGAGGAAAGCTTCATAACCGAGGAATTGTTTATAAGCCATAAAACATCATTATAAAGTCAAAAAGTCGCATCTTATTTTTTGCTATTTGGTTTTAAATAAAATAAAATTATATATTTAAGGTGTACAACATGATGCTTTGATATGCACATACATAGTGAAATGATTACTACAGTCAAGCTACATAAGATATCCATCCACTCACATAGTTAACATTTTTTACGTAATTCAATTTGAAATGAAAGGGTACTAACTAGCAACATGAGAGCATAAGAAAATATGAAACTCATAAGAGATCAAAACTTACGTTTCTTAAAGCTCTCCTATAGTTAAATTTTAATGAAATTCTAAATATTAGCAATATTGAAATATGAATCCTTAAGGTTTTAATGAAATTGAAATCCCATAATCTGTATGATCAACTAAGATGTCATTAATTCACTTTTAATAAATATTTGTAATAAACGTTGAAAGCAGATATATGATTTAAAAAGCTAATTCCCAAATACTAATAATGATTTATTGGGATGGGCATTATAATATATTAGCAATATAGCAACAGCTTAACTGTTAATAAGACTGAAGAAAAATGGTAGTTATATAAATGGGTGATAATATCAATATAGAACCAATCTATATATTAAGTGGAATTGTTAAAGTAGTTAGAAAATACATAATAATAACACTTTGGTAGCATTCTCTATTACCAGAGTCTCTTATAAGCACTTGACAGGTATAATACATATAATCCTTATAAAAGTTCCATGAGGATAATGTTAATATCTTAACAGAGGAGCTCCTGCCCAAGCCCCATGGCCTTGGGGCCTCAATAAAGTTTCCCTTTCATTGACTGTAAAAAAAAAATATTTTAACAGAGGAGGAAACTGAGGCACAGGGAAAATAAATGTCATGCCCAGAGTCATAGCTATTAAATGGTAGATCTGGAATTTAAACACAAGAAAACTGGCAACAGTATGCATGTTCTGTAACCCTTGGATATACGTATAGTTGGTGCTTATTTGAATATTTTAATGTTATTGACATGATTTCCAGTCACCAAATGTTTTAAGTTGTATCACAATGTAGAACTTACCAAAAATATCTTGTAATCATTCAATTATATGAACCTGTTAGAGTTGACAGTGGAGAAATTCACAAAATTGGACCAGTTTTACCCTCAGCAGGTTGTAGAAATTGAGTGTGCCTAGATATAAAAAAAAAAAAAAACACTTTTATTGCTGCTTCCTTTTTCATTTGCTATACCTGGCCTTCTTAACAGTATGTATCCATTGTTTTTGACCCATGTATTTAAACATTTGGTAATTCACCATATTAACAAATTGAAGACATAATACTGTATAAGTATCTGAGATGAAATAACTTTATAAGTTTGTCCTTAACTCTAGGTTAAAAAAATTTAGCAAACTAGGATGAGAAGGAAAATCTTCTAATCTGAACAGCTATGTGAAAACTCAAAGCTTTGTCACTACGACTGGGAATAGAGGGATGATGCCCCTTAACATTACCTCTATTCACCATGATACTGAAAGTTCTAGTTATTGCAATAAGGCAGAAAAAATTGATAGGTATAGAATTGTAAGGAAAATAACATAACTATCTTTGTAGATTATATTATTCCTATGAAAACAAAACAATCTTCAGAAAAATAATTTAAGATAGATTAATAAAGTACATGGATTAAAAATCAATATAGTAAAATTAGGTATTAATTTGAGCAAAAATAGCAGAATAAGGTTGCGCCCAGTGGTACATGCCTGTAGTCCCAGCTACTCGGGAGACTGAGGCAGGAGGATGGCTTGAGCCCAGGAGTTTGAGGTTGCTGTGTGCTATGATGATGACACTGCACCCCAGCCTGGGCTATAGAGACCCTGTCTCAAAAAAAAATAAATAAAAATAAAAATAAAATGTGATGAGTGGGAGGAAGAGGTTGAATAGATGGCCAGAGAGATTAGATTAGAGGAAAAAAGATCCATGTTACTTTTAATGTGAGCAGACAGAGAGGGTTAATCTGGAAAATCAGGTTACTTGTAGGGAGATAGAAAAGGGATGCATGTTAATGAGGTCAGGGTGGGGAGTTGTAAAGGGCATTTAACACAAAGGAGGCACGGGGAGGACATGGAGGGATTAGATGCAGGTCCCTGAAGCCCAGCAGGAGAGAGAACCACCTCTAGGCCACTTGGAAGGGGAGCTGCTCTTGGAATGAATGTCTTCCGTCTCCTGGGCTCCCTCTCATCCATCTCTACCGTGCAGCCAGAGGGGCGATTCTAAGACACAGACAGGCTCCCTACTGCCTGCAACATAAAGTCTGAATTCCCTCAGTTGGGCACTGAAGAAGCTTGCGATCTGGCCGCTAGCGGCCTCATCTCCCTGGGATACCTGTCTCTGGCCACACAGTCTACCTGGCTGTTTCCGAAGCATTTTCCATCCTTCAATGCCTCTAAAGTTTCCGTCTGGACTAATAGTCCTATTTCTCTACTTGGTGGCTGTTATGGCTTGAATGTGTTCCTTCAAAAGTTATGTTAAAGTCCGAACCCCCGATACCTGTGAATGTGATCTTATTTAGAAATAAGGTCTTTGCAGATGCAATCAAGTCAAGATGAGGCCATACTGCATCAGTGTAGGCTTCAGCACTACATGAATGTGTCTGGTAAGGAGAGAGAGGAGAGGAGGCACACTCGTAGGGAAGAAAGCCATGCAGTGATAGAGGCAGAGGCTAATTAGATGGATGCAGCTATAAGCCAAGGAACACCAAGAATTGCTGGCAGCCACCAGAAGCCAGGAGGAGGCAATGGAGGATTCCTCCTTAGAGCTTCTGAAGGGAGCATGGCTCTGCCAACACCTTGATCTCAGATGCCCAGCCTCCAGAACTGTGAGGGAATAAATTTCTGTTGTATGAAGCCACCTGGTTTGTGGCACTTTGTGTCAGCAGCCCTAGGAGACTAGTGTGGTTGTTTTTCTGTAATTTTTTCCCAGTGAACAGCTGTCATTTTTGCCTGCTCTGCATCTGTTCTCATCCTGGGGATCAGAATGCCTAATTTCCCTTTGTGAAACTGACCCTGCCCTGGGCGACCTGCTAGGCCACTCAGGCCCTCCCTCCTGGAAGTCGGACTCTCAGAGGCCGAGTGGCACCCAGTGGGTCAGTAACTGGAGCTGAGCTCTCTCTCAGGCATTGTTCTGCAGAGATGGCCCCTGTGTTCCTCCTCCCTCAGTCCCTGGAACAACCCATCTCCCCCTTTTCAAGGCCAGGGGTCAAATACATATTCTTCTCATAATTTTTGTTTATTAGTCTTTTTCTGTTGTCATCTTAAATTAGCTAGAGCTTCCTTCTGTGTGTTTGCAACTAACGAACCCTAACATCATGCAGGCCCCAGCTCACATGGCTTTTCCTTTCCAGAGTCTTCTCAGGCTCAAGGATCTAGGTAAGCTCTCTCCTGTGCCCCAGGCACCTTGCACGCACTCTTCCCTCTACCCCGCCAGTCATGTGGGGCTCTGTGTGTGACTCTGTAGAGAGGTTCCCTGCCTTTTGCTTTGGGAGAGAGGACTAGGTTTCTCTTCCCATCAGCAGTGCTGGGGAAAGTAGAAATAACTCGATTAATCAGTGTTGAATGGCCAAATGAAAGGTTCCTCTCCAGTATCTCCCATAGTGCTGTGCATACAATAGGTGCTAAGAAATGATAAATTGATGTATCTAATGATCTCTCCCACCACAGCCCCCACGGGGCACCTTTCATGATTCCAACACTAATACGCTCCAAACCCAGATGTAGGGCGGAGAGATTTAAGGCTTCCTCGGGGCAAAATTTAAGGCGGTGCCCACTCTCATGATCAGAGTGGTGTGAGTGTTCTTCCTGAGAGTGTTTCCTTAGATTTTGAACTTCAGTCCCAACCCTAATATGCTTTCTTCTTAATTAAACTTCTCAAGATTCCCGAGCTTCAATATCGAGTCTTCAAGCCTCTCAGCCTAATAAGCCACCCCCTGGTAGTATGATTCCATTTCCTCAAGGAATGGGCAGATACGTGGTACGATGTTGCGGGTGTAGTGAAGAAAACTCTAGACTGGGAGGCAGGAAAAATGGGTCTTATTTCTGTGCTTCCGTTTAATAGTTGTGTGATTTTTAAGGATGTCAATTCCATTTGTGTGCCAATTCCATCACCTCTAAAATAAGGGTGATATTAATAAGGCTTATTATTATCATGTTATGTTACAAAAATTAACTAATGTGTTTAAAGTAGCTAAAACAATGTGTAGCTGATAGTGAGCACAACATAAATTTTATTTTTATTGTGATTATTTGGCTGGAAGATTCTGTGTTAATTTCTTTTTGTCTTTATGAAATGGTGAGGGGGATACTACCCATGTATATAACTTATAGTATTATTGTGTATCTACAAGTTTAAAGAACTATGGGAAAGTAAAAGTATGGAGCATTATTAGGATTAACTAACCTAACAAGGATGGTTAGTCCATAATCCAAGAATTTGGGTTCCAGTGTTACTATAACTAGAGATTCAAATCCCAACTCTGACACATACTGGCTTTGTGATTTTGAGCAAGTCAGGCTGACTTTCTAAGACTCAGTTCAGTTATCTTTAATTAGGGACACTAATAGTCCCTATGTCAAAGAGTTTTGTGGGAGTTAAATGGAAGTATAGACGCAAGCACGTTGCGGAGCTTCTGACACCCAGGTAGTGATCAATGAGTAGTAATTGTTATTGTTATTGCTGTTGCCGAGGCTTCCGTCAAAGCGAGGGTTAAAACGGCAGTTGCCTGTGACTCTGGAAGGTGATTTATGGGAGCCAATGGTTCTCTTCAGCAGGCAGGGGAAGGATATCAATCGGAGAAAGTAAGCTGTAAGTGAAAATTGAAACTGTCAGATGGTGTGGACTCCCTGCTCAGTCTCTGGCAGTTTTTTCTCCCTTCTTTTAATTAAAAGTTTTTGTCTTCTGATGTAGAAGTGAAATAAATCACTCCTGACCTTAGCATGCTCAGGCCCTACCTGGAGCTGAAGCCTGTATATATTTGTGGGCTTGGATGTCTTCCTTCTGGAAATACAGCACTGGGACCTGCTCCTTAAATTCATCCGTCCGGTCACCCAGGGCAGTGGTTGCAATGGCTTTGGGTCTTGACATGAGTTTAAAACCCAAATCTATGGCTTCCTTCATGTTGGAGTTTTGCTAATTATTTTTCAACACAATTTTCCTTTCTTTTCTTTTTTTAAATAAAATAGAGGTAATGATGTCTTCTTTAGAAGACATTTCAAAAAATTAAACCAGAAGTACTTCTAGCACAACGACGATGCACAGAAACTCCTTGGTGAATGTTGGT
>CAUYSG010086967.1:0-54716 GCA_963574965.1 Eulemur coronatus | reverse complement strand
GTATATATATATTTTAGTTGTCCATATAATTTCTTTCTATTTTTAGTAGAGACGGGGTCTCGCTCTTGCTCAGGCTGGTCTCGAACTCCTGACCTCGAGCGATCCACCCGCCTCGGCCTCCCAGAGTGCTAGCATTACAGGTGTGAGCCATCGCGCCCGGCCTGCATGTTATAAATTAAAACTGAAAAATTTTTAAAATATGTATTCATTAATTTTTTTAGAAATAAAAATACACTGCATGTTCACATAAATAATGTATTTCAATAAACTCTATTTTCCAAAACCAATCACTGAGAAGGGTGACATTGTTTTATATTTTTGCACATCTCTTTAATGACTGGCCTAATAGAAAACAGCTGAATTCTTGTGTCTGCTTCAAGATTCAATCTGTTGTGATATAACATATTATGCAGCTTCTGGAAAACTCTCATCAGAAAATGAAAGTGGAAAAAAGCATATAACGTCTTAGCATTATTATGAAAATAGTTTTGACTTTGCAGGCTCCCCAGCTATACTTTGGTAACTGCTGGGTTATGTCATCTCCTTACTTGTGGGTAAGAGGGACACTTTTTCACAGAGCTTCCTAGAACTGGCAAAACAACACCTGGTTTTTCTCATTTTCTCTGCTTAGAGCACACTCCTGCTTTGTCTTAAGTGGGCTACTTCCTTTATATCTTTCATGTTTTAATTTCAATATAATTTCCTACAGAAAGTCTTCCCTGACCCCCAGGAAACTAGGCCAGATTCATTTGCTATTTGTTCTAAAAACATACTGTGCTTTGTTTGTCATAGTACTTACCGTAGTTTAATGTCATTGCTGGTAGAAATATCTGGCTACTTCGTAGACTTTAAATCTAAAGATGGTGAGAACTGCATCCATCCTTCCCAACACACATTGTGTTCTTGCCACCAGAATAGTGCCTGATGTGGAATACAAATTTAATAAATATTTGATATTCAAATTACTGATTGAATAAACCAATTAAGGACATACCTAATCTTTATATACCTAAAACCAGAGCATCTGCTTGTGACTAGCCAGAGATGAGGCTACTGTCTATGATAAAATAAAACTAAATGTGTGACATGAATTTCATAATTTTAGTCTAAGTTGCATTAATCACTGAGAAACAAATCTAATTATAATACGTACAAAGCAAAGACAGCCCAAAAACTGGAAAAGTGATAAGACTTGGGCTACTCCAAAAACTTTTAATGAATATAAAGCAGCTTGATCGTAATATGTACACATCACTTGTTTTATATTACATGGTCCTTCAGTATCTCATCCTCGGTGAACTCTTCCTCTTCTGAATTTCTATACTACTAGTGTTTTATATCCCTGGGGTCCTTTTCATACTGACATCATACTATCATCATGTTTCATGAACTCTGTCATATCCTTTACTAGATGACAAATTTGAAAGATTATACTCTGTGGCTTATATAACATTTCCTCTTCCCGTAAAACCTATACTGGGCAACATCCTGCACACAGTAGGCACTGACAAATAGGTGTACGTGATATGGAGGTATGCGTTAGCAGAACACTAGATTGTCTCCAGTTTACCTTAGTAAAAAAAGCAAAAAAAAAAAAAAATCATGTGGACTACAGAAAAATTTGAAGACAAAAAAAAAATTAATCTTGGAACCCTGCCATGTCTCCTGACTGAGACCCTTTGTGATGAATGCCTAACCTTTAGCAACTTTGATGCCCACGGGTATTCATGAAGGAACAGAGCTCCATCTGCCCAGTACATTCTCAGCCTCAGGGTTTAGCCCATCTCATCCTCTTTGAGTTATGGGTCCCTGTTCTTTTACTCAGATTTATGAATTCAGACAGCATCATAGAAGGCAGGTACAGCACATAAATCAAGTAACACGGGCATATGGGACAAGCTGCAAAATTATCATTGTCCCTTTCCACACTTCACAATGTCAGAGTGAGGCTGTGTCTAATAGTTTAGGAGCCTGCAACAGTTAACATGACTCAAGTGCTTAGCTGATTATGTGGGTTTCATTTAGGCACAGGAAAAAGATTGGTTTCATATATTTCTGTATTCAACAATAAATTTATAACCTAACTGCATAGTATACACACATGATCCTGTTTGTTAGAAAATGATGCCATACCAGATGTTCTCCAAGGCTGCTTCTGGTTCTGAAATTCTATAATTTGATGAGATAATATTTAAAATATTTGATATTATTTGATAACAAGGCTTTTAAAATGATTTTTAATGTTTTTGATGAGAGTATTAAAAACAATATTCCCTATCAAAAATAATTTAGTGTTTCTCAATGGATCTCTCAAATATCGATCAATTTTCACTGTTAGAAAATAAACAGTGATACATGCCATCAAAGAAATCATTATCTTTACAATAACAGATTTTGAATGATCTATATCAAAATATCCATATAAGGGTAGCATAGATAACTGGTTTTTCACCAAAGACTTGTGCTCCCATCTATGGTTTTAGAGCTGTTGCTGCAAACTATTAATAATTTTCCCAATAGTTTACAAATCCAATTTCCTAATACAACTGTGTGGGGCCAATGGAATTTGGGCATGAAGGAGATATATATATATATATATATATATCTCACTTCCAGTACTAGCCCATATAAAACTCACATATAATCCTTCGTGCCTTCTTTCTTGATTTTCCGAGCAATCTCCAGAACCACACAATGAAGATAACAGAAACTCCATCAGCTTGGAGTCCTGAATGACTGCATGGAGCAGAGTTTTCTTCCCACCCTATCAACAACCTGCCTTACCCAAACCATTAATGATTGAACTTTATATGAGCAAGAAATATGCTTCTATTTTGTATGCCACTGACGTTTTGGAATTTATTAATTCTACAGCAGGTACTACTAATGTAGCCAGTGCAATTGAGCTATACTATTTCGTTCAAAACAAACCACAACAAAAAGCATCATTTTCTTTAGAATTTTGAAGACTATTTTCCTTCTCCTTCCATGAATTGTGACATAAGTGTAAGTTTTTGAAAAGCAAAATGATGTATTATGGTTAAAAAGTGTTAAATTTTATTTATCGTAAGTGCCTAGGACATATTTTTTAACAGGCTGAAAAGAATTTAATATTGACATAAAATGAGATCATGCAGAAATAGATATTCTGCTGCATCCATTGTAATTTAAAAAAAAAAAAAAAATTCCGCTTGCAGGGTTAGACACAGAGTAGGTCTCATGCGGTTTGAAGTGACTACATTTTTTCCCAAGGGTCTTTCTGGTATTTCAATTAAACCAACTGAATTTTCTATGTTGGTAAAATAGAAATCTGGGGTAACAATTCCCGTTGTCACATTTTTTGTTATGAAAGATGAAAAATAACTTTTTGAATGCTCTATTTTTGACTAAACAAAAATTTTCACACTTGCCCACAGAGATGAGGCCCCCCTTCTACTCTACATCAGCTTGCGTGACTGCGTCAGGGCTCCCCTGTCTTCCGCCTCTCTTTGACTAGCTTGCCTTGAGCACTCTTTTACTATCAGTAGTTTTGTTTCCCTGTCCTCTTATTCTCACTCAGAATTTCCCAGGCATAATTCAGCTTCATATTTGTGTATTTTCTGAAGGACATTTTCTGAACATACAGCTTCTCTGCCTTTCTTCCTAATATGTCTGAATCTTTGGAATTTAGTACCTCTTTTGCTTGAATTATTCCTGTTACAGAATTGTACCCAAATCTCAATTTTAACGACACTATCATATATGCTTTATTATTAATACTTTACAATCTCAAGCTCACTCTTTTATTGGCTATATTTTGTGCTATAATTTATGGACATTAGAGTCACCAAATATTGTTTTCACTTCTCATGCCAATTATTTTCTCTCGTGAGCACTTTCTGTTATCCTTATTCTGATATCATGTGATAGTATTATATTGTACAGTTTCTGCCAGGAATTCACAGGAGATTTTGTCAAATGTTTGAAGAAATCAGTTGTTCTCCACCTTTTTTTCCTGAAATATCAATCTATTAATTATCTCTTAAAGAGAAACTGAAATTGTTTTAACTTAAACTAGCAACTTTGAGATTTTTGTACTTTCTCTTAGACTTATGTAAATGTGTTTATTAATAATGATCACCACATACTTTTTCAAAATCTGTTTATTATCCAATTGTGGTTAAATTTATGTGCCTGAATTTTTATATTTTGACTTTTTAGAAGATTTGGATATTTGTCCATTTTCAGTCTTCTGACTGTTCTCATATTTTATCTTTCTCCATGATTAATTCTAGCAATTGTGAAATTATATACAACTTTCTTCATAAACTAATCTGAATTCAGTGCTTTCTTTGTATGTTTGACTTTATCTGATCAACAGTTTGAAGGTCTGATTCTTAGATGAAAGTAAGAAGGAGTTGAGGAGGTTGTTTCTCCCCTTCTGTTAACTTTTATTATCTTTCCCAACAATGAGCCTATTATTTCCTTATCAACCTTTCTAGTTGGATGATAACTTTGAAAACACCATTTCTGGCTGATGTTGATATGTGTAGGCAATACACAGATCATTTGAGGTTTTAGCCCAGTGGACAATATTCTGATAGTTACAGGCTATTTCTTTTTGTGTATGCCCTTGGTTTTATGTGGGTAAAGTTTCTGTTTACTGTTTGTGTCCTTTTAAAGTTTCAGCTCACATGAAAGCTTTTTATTATCATTATATTGATTTCATGAAGGAATTTTTGGAAGTCTAGAAGTTAAACGACAAAAGAATGCAACAAGGAAGGCTATAGGTTTATAATAACAAAGCAGAAAAAAAATATTTTAAAATCCATTCTCATGACCTTTGCCTGAGCTTTACTTGTATGCTTTTCTAAGAGAATCTCACTCCATGATACATGTTCACATAACAAAAGTATTATGTGTGGCTATGCCTGCAGCTGTGTGTACTTGGGGTTTTCAGGAGTGAAGGTCAAGTGGGTTTCAATTACAATGGTACTCATTGAGTACGTACCTGCATTTCATTTTGCCTGCCTTTTTCAATTTGAACAAAATTTCTACCTTAAGAGTTTACTTGATTTCAGATCAAAGCTTTGAAAAAGGTTATGTTGTAAAGTTTCTGAAGACAGCTTAGGGTCTTTACATTTTATACCTTTCAAAGATCTTCTTGGAATCTAGGATTTCCCTTCAATGTGAAAAATATGTTACATAAACAGAGAGTTTCCAGCTTTAGGCCTTACAATTCCATTAGAATGATATTACCTTAAAAAAGCATGTTTTGATTTTGGTTTTAGTTTTATGTTTCTACAAGGATCACTGCTCTTTGTCAGGCCACATACTCTGAGCAAGCTATTTCAAAGTGTCCATGGAAAGGGAGAAAGACTTTCATACTTTTTTAAAAAAATTTAATTCATAGGGGAAATTGAGTAGTGAAGCCTGTAGATACAATGACTACAAGAGTTTTTTATAATAGTTCTTGCTCCAGGCCGTCATAAAATACCTCCGGCCTTTGTGATCTTAGCAATCTTGTTTTTCATTACCTCCTACTGGTGTATACACACCTATTTTCACTTGTGTTGTCATCAGTTCAGAACAACACAAAATACATATTGCTTTTCTCATTTTGCCCAATATGTTAAAGGGAGGCTCTGTTTCAACAAATCCATGTGAAAACAAGAACGACTTTCTTCATTCCTTCCTGAACAGAGTCCTAAAGAAGCTCTAAGCTTGGCAATAATTTACTCAGTAATTACATATTAAGTGTGAAAGCAATATTAAAAATTTCTTTTCATTTCTCAAAAACAGACTGCTTCTAGGCTAGTAATTTATTTTAATTGAATGCTGAGAAAATTGCTGGCTGAAAAACAGAGAAAAACAGTTCATTTTGGTCTAAAAAATACATGCAAACCCAAATGCTCACAGGGGGCAGGCAGGGAATATAAATGAGTGAAGTAGACAAGAGGGATTCATCAGTGGGCAGGAGAGCCTCAGGCCTCATCTAAGGGGACGCTGAGAGCTCACTGGCTGATGACTGACTGCAGAACTTAGGCTTCTGTTTCCAGATCCTCCGATTTTTAAAGGGATGCCAGGAACCTTGAAATTTATATAAAACATTCTGCTTTTCAAGTGTTGGCAACAAATTCAAAATATTTTAAACCCCTCTGCATATCAAAAAGAAGAAGGAGTAAAAGAAGGAGAGGAGGAAAGGGGAAAGAAGAAAAGAAACACATTCGAGGATAGATTGGGCCTGGACATCACCATTTCACAACCTGTGTTCTAGGTGAGAAGACGAGTTTTCCTCTAGGTAGAAATGATCTTTAGCTTTCTGTTGTGACTTCATTCTTTTTTACTGCGTCCTTTTTCATTATATTCCCTGCTGCATCACTATTGGAAGAGTTCAAGATAATAGGAAAACTTAAAAGTAAAATTAGTGCATTATATGCATATGTGTATACACACACATACGCACGCACACACAGAGATATACATACACACATGTACTTTGGAGGCCAGAGAAGAGAGGAAAATAAATACTTACTTTCTTAGAAATCCTGACATAGGAGAATTGCCTGAACTTTTAAAAAGTAGTGACATTCAGAAGACACATAAATGTAAAGTTCAGCACACTCCATCATTTGGAGGGAAGGCCATCAAATTTGAGTATGTGTGGATATCTGTGTTTATTTATAGTAGTAACCTTACAGCATTGGATATGCTCTGATTAGTTTGCACTGTACCATGACAACTTACTCCACTGTGGGATTCAGAAGAGCTTTCTGTATTTTTTCCCTCTTCCTTTTAAATGTCCATTTCAGAGATTTTCTAATTATGTGATAGTGGCATTATTTTGTGTGTGTGTGGAAATTTTCACAAAGCCCAAACAGGATGGCTGTAAATATCCACAAATCTAATTGATTCTTATTTCTTTTCTGGTATTAAACATGACATATCACATTTACTACATGTCTCTTATATTATAGAAAAATGAATTAAATTAAATTAGCATATTAGAATTTTTCTTATTCATAAGTCAATTTTTTTCTTTCTTCTCTCAAGATGTAAAAAGAATAAAACAAGAATAGTAATATCGCTTAATATATTTCTGAGATTTGTTAGTTGGTTTCAGGTTTGTTCACCAGATTGTGAAACAACTGGCCAATTTGGTCAACTGTTGCTGTAAAAGCATCTTCAGGGAAAAATAAGCATCCAAATCAGTTTTATTTGGTACTTATTAATTAACTCTTATATTCTGTTTCCCAACATTATAACATTACAAGTAATATAAGTACAACTTTATGTATCAAATGACCAGTTGATAAGTAGAACATATACATCAATTGGCTTCTTTGTCAAAATTGAACAACTGGTTTTATTAATAAATTATTAAGTAAATTATCTCCTTTTCATGAAATAGCCTTAATATTGTTACCTCTTGTTTTAAATGTCAAATTTAGCACTTGTAGAAATAATTGTCTTAGAAATAAATATATATTTATATTTCTGTGTCTTAATTTTATTTAATTTACCTTAGGCCTCTGTTTGGTTCATTTATTTTCTACTTGGAATCATGTTACTTATGAGTCTTACAACTGCTTTTTACTTAGGTACTGTAAAGAAACAATTTACCCTCTCTACCTCAACTATTTGCTATAACTTGACTCAAATTGTTATTTACTTATTTATCAACACTCAGAAGAAAACAGGCTTAAATATTCAGTACTCTGAGTTAGAAAATGGTTTCTCAGATATGATAGCAAAAGTGATAATAGAAAACAAATAGATAAATTTGACAAATAGCTAAAAACCTTTGTGCGGCACATAATGCATTAAGAAAGTGAAAAGACAACCCACAAGTTGAAAAAAAATATTTGAAAATCATAATGGACTCGAATCCAGCATATACGAGAATATGTTAGGTCACTAAATGGGAAATGTCTGATTTTGAATCAAAAGTGTAGTTTGTTATATCTCGAACAAGAAGCAGTACAATGAATCAAAGTATGTGCCTAAACTATCAACACAGTTTTGCCATCTTAACAGTTGCTTGCTTACTCCAGCAGTGAAGAAGCCTGGGGAGCCAGTGACCACGAAATCGTGAAAGGCGTTTTCCACAGCTTGTTGAGAATTGAATATTTTTCCTTTTAAGAAGTGGTCCAAAGCCTAGAAGAAGTGGTAGTCAGTTGGTGCAAGGTCTGGTGAATACGGTGGGTAACACAGAGTTTCCAAGTCCAGCTGCTGTAGTTTAAGCAGATTTGTTTGTGCGACATGTGGTCTTGCAAGAGGATTGGCCTGTCTCTGTTGACCAATCTCGGCAGCTTAATCACAATTTCCTCATCATTTTGTCCAATTGGTTGCAGTAGATACCCACTGTAAGCAATTGACCAGGTTTCATGAAACTGTAGTGGATGATACCAGCGCTGGACCACTAAACATACATTAGCTTTTTTTGATGAATATTCGGTTTTGCACTGTGTTTTGGCACTTCATCTTTATCCAGCCATTGTGTTAAATGCTTGTGATTGTCTAAAAGAATCCTTTTTTCATCACATACAACAAATATGAAAGAGAAATGGTTCACCTTTATGTCATGACAGCAAAGAAAGACAAGCTTTGAGATGATTTCTCTTCTGATGCTCATTTAATTCATGTGGTGCCCATCTATCCAGCTTCTTTACCTTGCCAATTTGTTTCAAATGGTCCAATATTGTTGGAATAGTAACGTCAAACCTTGCTGCTAATTCATGCGTAGGTTGAGATGGATTCGCTTCCACTCCAGCTTTCATTATCCACCTTGGTCTCAGGTCACGCACATGACTCATTTTCAAGATTAAAATCACCAGAATGGAACTTCTCAAACCATCAATGTGCTGTGAGTTTATCAGCCACATCCTTCCCAAACACTTTGTTGATATTTCAGGATGTCTGCACTGCATTGGGTTCACAAGACAACTCATATTTGAAAATAACACAGATTTTTTACTTATCCATGATTTCACAAAAATTGCTCTAAAAAAATTTGAAAGATAATCACAAGGCAAAAGATGCATTTGAAAGAGTGAAGATGTATCTTCACAAGAAAAATAAAACAAGTAGTGTCAAAGTGAAATGTCAGAGCTATCAACTGTCAAACTTAGTACTTAAGGAAATCAGACATTTCATACTTAATAAGTTAATATAACCATAATTAAGAACTTCTATAAATAAATAATACACAGATGAATATTCCAGTTAAAAATAGGTAAAAGATTTGCAAAGGCATTTCTCCAAAGAAGATACATATATGGCCAATAAGTGCATGAAAACATGGCAATATCATTAGCCACTAGGGAAATACAAATTAAAACCACAATGAGATTCCATTTCACACACACTCGGCTGGCTATAATCAAAGGAGATAGATATTAATAGTGTTGGCAAGGATGTATAAAAATTATAATCCTCATACATTATTGGTAGGAATGTAAAAATTGCAGCTACTTTGGGAAACAATTTGACAGTTCCTTAAAGGGTTAAACATAGGTTTACCATATCACCCAATAATTCTACTTGTAGCTATATCCACAAGAAATGAAAACACAGGTCCATCCAAAATGTTGCATACAAGATCTTAGCCAAAAAGTGGAAATTATCCAAATTTCCATCAACTGATGAATGGTTGAATAAAATGTAGTATATGCACACAATGAACATAAAATGTTGAATAAAAGTGATGATAACAGACATCTCTGTCATTTCCTGATCACTGGAAGAAATAATTCATTCTTTCATGTAATTAAGTATTAATATTTTATTAGCTATGGGTTTCCAGTTGTGAAGTTCAGTATATTTATTCTAGAGAAGTAAATGTTCTTGGGGAACACTGATTTTAAATTTTATTATCAGGATGGTGTATAGACTAGGGTGATGCTCACATGATTATTTATAATCTGTGGAGGTAAAGAGATTACCTTTGCCTCTGGACCAAGACAACTATACCAACACCTTCTATTACTTTCTTCTCCTTAAATTTAAGATGGGATAAAATTGATAATTTTTCACTCTACTAGGTATTTCGCTGCAAAAACTGTTTATCATTCTGCAATATATATGTGTTTGGTGAATCCCTGAACTTGTTGCTATCTGAGAGCAGCACATAGAAAATTAAACAGGTCTGGTTTCTACCCACTAAGAGATTATAATCAATTACTGATATGAGAGTAGGAATTAAATTTACTTTGCAGAATTGGAATGTCAAGGTATGAAGTATGGATCACAGAACTTCACCTAGCATTCTGGCAGAAATGACACTCTTAAAATAATGGTAGATATTGGTGAAAAATCACCAACTAAATAATTGTAAAATGGGTTACTGGTTTTTATTCTACATTAGTCAAGAGACATTTGATACTTAAACCTTGGAAGATGATGCAAAGTGAGAAGCAATAAATAAAAGATACATACAGATGGATCTTCTTAAATAGGTGGAACACTCCTATTCTTAGTAATGTGGTGCTTTTAAGAACAAAGTAAAAAAATCCTGAAATTCTGCATGGGGATAATTGATACAGCAATGAAAGTTTCTGTTACCATTCACATATGAATTCCCTGCAAAGCTTTTGTTGTTTTGGAACAGGAGTAATCATACTTTCAAATGAGCAGCATCTAAAGAGACAGAAACAATTAAATAATGTTAACCAATTATGAATTAGTAAAAAACATGCGTAACTCCAGTTGAAACCACTTGTGTGCTAATGATTTCAACTATGGGATAAATTGGTTACTAACATTTTGCATATCTACTCTACATATGTTACAGAAAATAGTTGTCAAGATGTCTAATCTGTTAAAACAAACAGATTTGTGGTTCAAGGAGCCAAATTTGAAAGTAGAGTGGTAGAGAACAGACTACCATAGAGACCACTCTGGTGAACAAACTCTCAAGTTCAAAAACCTGCAGGTGGTTAGTCTTCTGATGAGAAAATATAATGTTCCACTGAGCAGCTAAAAGCAATATACTTAGCTCTAAATGTGAGAGACAAAAGACCTACTTGCTGAATTCTGAAAAACGGATAGTTTTGAATAGAGGCAGACTTGAATGAGCTTAAACCACTGAGTGAGAAAGGGAAAGAGAAAAAATTTAATTAGAACGTGGAGAAACTCGCCAAACTGAGGTTCAATTGTCAAGCTTTTAGAACTCCTGATTCCTGACTTAGCACTGGGAAAGTTTAGAATTCAAGTGCAATTAATAGACGGTGGAAAGGAAGGAGTGGATAGCAAGTTCCTATATTAAGCTGGGAATTAGATTAAATCCCCACGTTCATCAGGGAGAGGTGACAAAGATGTATTTAAAATTTGCTAACCTCTTGGGAAGATGAAACCCTTTGAAAAATAGAAAAGAAATATGGAGGATTTCATTCCTCTTCCCTTTCCTCTAAGAAAAAAATGAATGTAGTTTATTACCTCTGATTACTGTTGTCACTCTCCCTCGATTCACCTGGAAACAAATTGGCTTATCACTCAGTGATTATTAGTTATGTATTAATATCAAGTAAAACACTGTATCAGTCTTCAATAAACTCAGTGAATAATAACTTTATATTTTAACAGAGCTTTATAATTTGAAAATTAATTTTTTACAACATTCTTTCTCTTCCCTTTGAGGCTTAAGAGCAGCAAATGGCAAACTACAATCCACAGACCAAATCCAGCCAGCCACCTGTTTTTACAAATAAAGATTTGTGGGACACAGCCATGCTCACTCTTTTACCTATTGCTTCTGTCTGCCTTTGTGCTATAACAACAGGGCTCAGTAGTTAAAGAAGAGATTGTATACTCTGAAAAGACTAAAATGTTTATTATCTGGCCCTTTACAGAAAAAGTTACCTAAACTCTATCCTATGGCTCAGGGTTGCTACCATCTTTAAGTCACTTCTTTGACTGGCATTTGTTTCCTAATGATATTTATAAATGTAATATCATTTTCTAAATCATAAGCTACTTGGAGGTAAGAACTATGTTTGATTCATTTTTGTATTGACTGAAATATTTTTTAAAAGTATATAAAAATTAATAAATTAAATTATTATATTTGATTCTCTTAAAAATCCTATAAGATTACAATCCTCATTTCCCAGATATAGAAATGAAGTGAAATAAAGTAGTAGTTTCTTTTATTCTAACATTTATCTAATTTTAAAGTGCTATTCAAATATGTTAAAAAAGTATGCATTTTTACTTTGTTTTCAAACATCACTGAACACAGCATGTTCTTTATGTTTTAAGATAATTCGTTGATGGTGTTGTACTTTGTATCTGCAATAAGAGCTTACAAAGTCAATATATAATCAATATTTCATTACCCACTATATACATGGATACTGTTTCTTTGGTTTATAGCTGCAATAGTTGTTTCAAGGCTTTTCTCTGACTCGTCTATGTATTCACTAGTTAGACTCCAAGCTTCTTACATGTTGAGTCATTACTAGCAATTATTATCTATTAATAGGTTATCCCAGCACCAATATGGAAACTATGAGTTCTCAGTAAAGTTAAGCTTCTTACCTGGGCCCCACTAAAGATAAGATGTGCCCACAAACCTCATATTCATCCCCACCTCATACCCATCAGCACTTGTGGGCTCAGGGCAAAGCATACCGAGCAGAGAAATGGAAAAGATAAGAGACAAATTGTCTGCAATGGCTTCCAGAATATAAGAGCAGAGTGAATACTTCTTTACTCATTCTAAGAGCCCAGCATTACCTTAATAACAAACCCAGAAAACACATTACTAGGAAGGAAAATTATAGTATAACATCTCTCATAACCATGGATGCAAAAATCCTCAGCAAAATATTAAATTAAATCCAACAGTGGATAAAATGAATTACACAACATGACCAAGTGGGATTTATTTTGAAATATACAAGGCTGGTTCAATGTTAGAAAATCTACTAATACAATTCATCACAATAACAGATTGAAGAAGAAAAATCATTTGATTATATAAATGCATAAAAAGAATCTGACAAAACTCAGCACACATTCATGATAAAAGCTCTCAGAAAACTAGGAGAAAAAGGAATCTCTTCAACTTAACAAAGAACATCTGCAAAAAAACTAAAGCAATCATTACGCTCAATGGTGAGAAATTATGTGCTTCACCCCTAATATTGGGAACATGACAAAGACACCCCCTCTTACACCACTATTTATTATCATATTGGAAATCCCCTTAGTGTAATAAGAAAATAAAATAAAAGGTACATATGTCAGGAAAGAAGAAATAAAATTGCCTTTGTTTATGGATGATATAGCTCTCTATGTAGAAAATCCAAAAGAATGGACAAATAAAATCATGGAACTAATAGACAAGTAAAACAAAGTTACAGGATATAAGGTCAATGTAGAAAAGTAGGTTTCTTTCCTTAATATCATCAATAAACAATTTGAATTTGAAATTAAAAATAAATGTCATTTATATTAATATCCCCAAAATAAAATAATTAGATATAAATCTAAAAATATGTACATGATCCACATAAGGAAAACCATACACTTTAATAAAAGAAATCTAAAAAATCTAAGTAAATGAAGAGTTATCCCATGTTCATGGATAAGAAGAGTTATTAAGATATCAATTTTCCCATATTCATCTACAGATTCAATGCAATTCTTATCAAAATCTCAGGAAGCTATTTTGTAAACAGAAACATACAGATTTAATAGTTAATATGAAAGACAAAAGACCCAATATCGTCAACACAATGCTGAAAAAGAATAAAGTCAAGAGACTGATACTACCCCACTTCAATAATTATTTTAAAGCTGTAATGATCAAGGCAGTGTGGTATTGGAAAAATACTTAACAAATACATCAATGGAACAAAATAGAAAGCCCAGAAATAGACCAAAACAAATACAGTCAAAATTGATCTTTGACAGAGGAGCAAAGGCAATCTAATGGAGAAGGAATAATCTTCTCAACAAATGGTGCTGGAGTAACTGAACATCTACATGCAAAACAAACAAAAATTAATGTAGATGTATACCTTATAACTTTCAGAAAAAATATCTCAAAATTGATCACAGACCTAAATGTACAGTGCAAATATAACAAGTTTCTAGAAGGTAACAGGAAAAAAAATCTAGATGACTAAGGTTTGGTGATATAACTTTAAAGACATAAAAGATAAAATGGATAAACTGGATTTTATTAGAATTAATATTTTCTGCTCTGTTAAAGACACTATTGAGAGAATGAAAAGACAAACCATAGGCTAAAAGAAAATATTTTCTAAATACATGTTTGATAATGGACCTGTATACAAAATATATACATAAAGTTTTGAAACTCAACAAAAAGAAAACATACATAAATTAAAAAAGGGCAAAAGATTTAAATGAACACCTCACCAAAGAAAATATACAGATGAGAAATAAGCATATAAAAACCGCTTGATACCATGCTATTAGGGAATTGGAAATTAAAATAATGGGCTGTCACCCGGCTAGCTCAGTCAGTAGAGCATGAGACTCTTAAAGTAATGAGCTATTACTACATTTCTATTAAAATGGTCAAAATTCAAAGTACTGACAATAGCAAATGCTGTTGAGGATGTAGAGCAATAGGAACTCTTATTCATTGGTGGTGGGAATACAAAATGTTAGAGCTACTTTACTTTCTTTTTAATTTTTAATTATGGGTATGTGATAATTGTACATATTTAGGGGAACATCTAATATTTTGATACAAGCAAACAATGTGTAATGATAAAGTCAGGGCAACTGAGATATTCACCACCTCAAACATTTATCATTTCCCTTTGTTAGGAAGGACCATTCTAGAAGACATTTTGACAATGTCTTAGAACATTAAACATATCCTTATCACACAATTGAGTAATTGCACTCCTTGGTATTTACCCAAATGTGTTGAAACCTTACGACCACACAAAAACCTGCACACCAATGTTTATAGCAGCTGTACTTATAATTGTTAAAAATTGGAAACAACCAAGATGTTCTTTGACAGGTGAAAGAATACACAAACTGTGGTATATTCTTACAATGGAGTAATATTCAACAATAAAATGAAATGAGCTACCAAGTTATTAAAAAATGTATAAAATTTAAATGTATATTGCTAAGTGAAAAAAGAACAGTCCGAAGAAGCTACATATTGTTAGATTCCAACTATATATGGCTTTCTACAAAAGGCAAAAATACAGAAATAGTAAAAAGAAAAAAATCATTGGTTGGCAGGAGTTCAGGGGCAGAGAGTAATGGATAAATAAGTTGAGCATGGGGCATTTTTAGGGCAGTGACACTATTCTATCTGATAGTGTAGTAGTGAACACATAATGTTATCTATTTGTCACAATCCAATAACTTTACAACACGAAGAGTGAACCCTAATGTGAACAATGATCCTTAGTTAGTAATACCAATATTGGTTTATCAGTTATTATATCACATTAATGCAAGATGTTAATAATAGGAGAAACAATGGGGAGAGGGATGTGAATCTCTGCACTTTCTGCACTATTTTTCTATGAACCTAAAATTTCCGTAAAAAATAAAATTTATTTTTAAAAATAGAGAAGAGTTTCTTCTCTAAGATCAAAGGCCACTTGCACTAATAAAATTAGCCTCCAGTTCTGACTTCCCAAATTCTGTCCTTAGCAACTTTGCCTTTCTTTCTATACTGGTTCCTCCAGAATAGAAAGTCTAGGGAACTTTCTATACTTTTCCCTCTTGGCCAAATATCAGTTTTGGCTTTGGGCTCTCTTGTCCAAACTTGTCTGGATGATGAATAGTCATGACCATCTTGCTATACCTCAAACTGATGGCAAACAAATATGATTTGTGGTTCTGCCTTTTTGACACTCAAGTCATTGGGCAGCGAGTGATGTTACTGAACATGTAGAAAGAATTGCTATTGTACAGGTCCCCGACCCAGAAATAGTGAGGCCTGCTGCTTTCTCCCCTATCCAGGGCTACAAGTGGATTTTCTTAGGCGTCAGCAAATCTTGAACTTGTGCCTAGCCTGTCTTGTCCCAGCCCTTTAGGCAGCATTACCTTAGAAGTCACAGGTTATTTAAGTCAGGAGTAAGTTTAAAAAAAAAAAATAAGCATACTGGGAGTCAAGAGGACCTTTTCCACTCTCAGTTCTGCACTAACTACCTGGGCTTCTCTTGAGCAAGCCACATTTTCTTATCTAAGTTTCAATGCATAAGATTCCTTTCACCTGTGATTTCCTTTCATCCAGCAGCACTTAGAGGCTCAGCATTTTCTTAAACATTTACACTCTTTGACCCATATACAACTCCTTATTCTAGCTTGTTTCAGTTGAGGTTTTTTTAATAACCTCTTGTCATCCAGCCTTTTCACAGCCCTGCCCCAGTGGAGTTACAGCAAAGCTGATATAGGTACCAGTGGAGTCTTCGTGAGAGCTTGCCTGCCTATCTAATGCTAAAATCTATCTGCATGCTGCATCCTTTCAGAAAAGATTTTAAGTCAGCTTCCAAAGTGACAAGTATAATGTAAAAGAATAAATAAAATACAAATTAAAGAATAAAGAAACATGGCTAAGAGGAGAAAACACATACACCAATAGGAAAGCTCAGTACTGTTCCTGGGATTGAGCATACAAACCATTTATGTTTCCTACTATCCAAGTAAAGGAAGGAATTATGCCCCAGGGCAGAAAACACACAATATTTTTTAGGAAAATTTTGTTTTGTTTTCTAGTCCCAAACTTTGAAGGAAATGTCTGATGTTAGAGTATATACAGCAGACATTGAATGGCATCAGATACAAACAGCCTCCATAGCAGTTTCAAAGTAAATGCTAAAGTTATGCAGCTATTTGCCTATAACCACCTTTAAAAAATGAAAGACATAACAGTTTATTTGATGTTATTTTGAAAAAAGGGACCAATGTTTAATTTTCTTATTCTCTTAATTAGCTCAAGATTGGGTTGTAGAAAACTGGAAGTGGTAAAAAAGTAATAGAGGACTCGAATTGTCTTGCAGCTATTTGAGCCACTTGAACTTTGAGCCATTGACTGTGAATGGCTGTGGGATAATCCAAGTTTATATTCCCCAGAAAATGTCTAGGGTGGTGAGAACTTGTGATAACATAGATCTAAATACTATGAATTAAAGTAGAATAAGTGTTATACTTAATATTCTGTTATTCTCAGTCAGTATTCTTGTCTGGAAGTCTACACACCTGTGTTTAAAGCTTGTCTATAATGCAACAAAACATATATAGTTACTACTTGCTGCATAAGGACATGGTCATAGGAGTGTGCAGCTGAGTTCTCCTCGTTGGTGCCTGGGGCAGCCTCCTGTCATCCTTTGCCCCACTCAGTCACCTTGCAGAAGGCATCAGGTGGTAACAGCTCATTGGAGGAGGTCCCACTGAGTATGAGAGCCACATCCCTCTGGAATGCTGCTCACTTTTATCCACTCCTTCTAGAAATTCCTATTATATTCAACTCTTTATAACAATATCGATAATTCTTACATTATTTATAACAATAAATAGCTTTAAAAAGAGACAAACAGTAATATATTTGTGAGATTTATTTGTAATCATCTTTCTGGCTTGGTGCCTTGTTAGAAATTAATTTTAGGGCACCTTCTAATTTCCCAGTGGAGTGAGAAAGACAATAATGTATATTGGAATGAAGAGGAAGGAGCAGTCTTAGAGAATCAGTAGAGTTGAGCAAAGCTTGTGAGGGAAGGGGACCTTGAGTTAGATTTAGAGGAAGAAAGGGATTTAGTTAAATCGGCAGCAGGGAGCGCCAGGGAGCAGTCACTGCTATAAGTTCGATGGAGCACAAGAACTATAGCCTCCAGAAGGACTCTGACTGTCTTAATCCACTTTTCTTATTTTTATTGAGTTAGTAGAAAACTCCTCATTAGAATCACCTAGTTCATCTTAGGCTCTCTTTTCACCAAACCATGACAGGTGACAATTTGTATCCCCTTCCTTGCCCCTTACAGGGCCCTGAGAAAAAATAAAAGGCGTGAGCGACCTGTAGTGGCTAGTGCTGTCATCAGAATCACATTTCCTTCACACACTGGGAGCCCCGAAACTCCATTGGCATGGTCTTTTTCTCCTGTTGCAGATGACAAGGTTTCATGTGAACAGCAGAGGAAGACATCTTCATAAAAATAAAGAGTAACTCTGTCTTAACCCATGTGGGAAAGGTGGGCTGCTCACCTTGGCATAAGAACATCAAATTTCATCTTCCACAGTATTCTTCAAGCAGCCACAGTCCATGATAATTTGAACGTCTTCTAGTTTATGCCCTTCAAGGGCAGGCAATCAGTACATACATGCTTCTGGAAATGAACTCAGGAAATCTTGAGGAAGCCGTAGACTTTAGAAGGAATTTTCAGAATTCCAGCCCTTAAAGCTGGTGATAACTGTGCTGCATTTGAAGCAAGAATTGAAACGTCCATCAGTTTTAATAAGCAGCATAACTATATCTACCTATTTTATTTTCCATATTATATTAGAGAAATCCAACACATTAGATTGTCGGGAATTTGGAGCAGGAAGGACTGTGTAAAGGAGAAACAGGCTTGGGTCGTACACTTGCTAGGCAGGTTTACAGAAGACTGAGCACTAGTTCCAGGAGGGGTTTTCAGAAAAGGATAGAGGTTAGGAAGAAACCAGAAGTTAAGATGGTAGCCTTTGAAACCAGGCTTGGAATTCTGCCTCTACTACCTACAAACTCTCAGGCTAATAGTCATGATATTATTATTAATATTATTATGGTCATTGTCTCTGGACTCTGATATTGGAATGAACTTCTTAGCAACAGCTGAGATCCCTATTCAACTACCCAGATTCCCTTTATTGCATGCACATTTTATAATGTTTAAAAGCCTAGGGATGACTCCAGCTACAAGCAAACAGCAGTCTAAATCCAATTTACCAATTTTCCTGGGAGCCACAATTAGTCAGAACTCTCCTTCAATGCCTTAGGGGACCAACCCATTTACTAAGATGACAGTGGGAACACTTTGTACATTAGCTCCTTGTCAAGGCAAAGTTCTTTCATTGGGTAACCATCCCTTATCCAAATATTGAAGATTCTGCATCTGTCTTTATTTTTATACTCTCATTTCCTCCCAAGGATTGGTTCAAGTACTACCATTTCCATAAAGTATCCACTGACAAATTCAGCTTCCTTGAATTTTTTTGCACATTATACCATTCAAAAAGCAATGATAATTTACACACACAAACATGTACATATACACACATTAAACACAGTGACTATACAACCAATGTTCAATAAATACCTTTTTGACTGATTTAAATATACAGATTTCTTAGTGAGATTTTTTTAAAATGTTGTGAACAAAATTTACCATATAAAATTAGAATGCTACTTTTATCAAATAACTGAATGCAGGCTATAATATAAAGCATCTTACAATTGCCAGTGTGGAAGCAAAAATAAGTAAGAAATGACCCCTTCTCTACAGGAGCTTAATATTCAGAAGTCTAAGCAGACTTGCATATCGATAACTGCAGTGAAAGCAGTTAGTGGCTGAGCAGAGGTTGAGTAAAAAACTAGGTAAATTGGAGAATCCTTTTAGGATATTGCTATCCTGACCTCAGGTTGGCTCTATAGTTTCCAGGAAAACCTACTGACAAATTCTTGGCCCCCTATTGTCAACTTTACTAACCTCATAAGTGATAATGATATCATGGAGTTGAATACTTTCTCCTCCTTCGTTATAAAACAGGGTAAAAGCTGTTTAGAATTTGAATCAGTATCTGTTTTGCCAGTGACTCTCAGTGACCATTTTTTTCCCAATAAGCTATGTATTTAAATCCATTAATCATGAAGCACAGCAGAGATTCTGGAAATGCTATATCATCACTTTACTCAAGTTTATGGTGTGCTTGCCAAGATTGTAATGAAAAGTGGCTTTGTGATGTAATAATTTGAATTTGTTTGCCATGACATTTAGTTCAACAGTCTCAGTTAATTGGTTAAGAAAACTTTCTTATCTTCTAGAAGAGGCAAATACTTAAAAGATAAATTCCTCAGCCTAGGGTTTACTTAGAGCTAGCTGATCTCTATCTCCTTCTATTACTTTTAATGGAGTTCTAGCTTACTTAGACTTGCTTAAAATTTTTTCTGAGAATAAAATCTAAATGACCGTTTTATTCATTCTATAGCAGAAGAATGCTAGGTAACTACTAAAATTACATAAAAAATAGACTTGAAGCATGTTGTATCTGACTGTCCATTGCTATGTACAGAATTGTAACAGGAGGTCATCAATATTTGAGAAAACTGAGAAAGGGAAAAAATTAAGTAAATTGCTTAAAACAAAGATTAAGGACTTTAATTTTGTGCTAGAAATTCTTAAACAAAATTATTTGGTTGTATAATCTATAAGTTTAAATTGTAATTATGAACTAATATTTTGAATAAAGACTGAAATACTTTTTTTAAAATTCTAAAATTATATTACTCTTTTTTCCCCTTGCAAGGTGATCACAAAAAATTAATTTTGAAAAAATATTACAAGATATCAGTTTTCTCATAATCTTTATAATTCTTTTGATAATCAAATTATTTTTGACTCATTGGTACAATTGGTTTGCATTGAACTTTCTGGTGTTCATCAAAAAATAAGCAAAGGCTTGGTAGGCAAGGGTAGATGCTAGTGTAAGGACATTTGTTTGAGTAAAACATTTTTTTATAAGTGACATCATTAGTAAAAGAAAATTCCCTTAAAGTAAGTTTTACTTCTTTATGCAACTTCTGTAACTGGAGGGACTAAAATAGAAGTGTTGAATATTCAGATGACAAAGATGCTCTAGGTAATTACCTCTGTAGAGCTCAAAGATCCCCCTTCAGAACCAAGGCACTAATTTCCCCATTTTCTGGGGGTATTCCCTGCTGATTGCTCACAGTGGAGCTCCTCCCCAGAAATGGCCCACTACTGAAAGGACTCATTCATTATATACCTTTATGGGGTAAGCCCTCATTCAATGACTCATTAATAAAAGAGGATAAACATCCAGGAAACTTACTTTAATTTGGGGCACTTCTGAAGAGCCAACTCCAGCTTCACATTTCCCCATGGGATTGGTTGAAACACTTATCATAATTTCATTATAATTTAAATTCTCCCTCTACCCAATTCTGCTCCCCTCACTCTTTCAAAAGTGTAATTCTAATGAACACTCCTTGATATATCTCTGAACGCAAATCTCCATCTCAGAGACTGTGTCCAGGGAACCTAACCTAAAATTATTGGTGCCCCAAGTGATCCTATGAAGGAAAATCTAAAATAGGAGTTTGGAGTTTGATCACCTACCATCAGGTTGGCATTGAAGAACCATCATTAGTTGCAAGTATAATACTGATAGCCATTATCATAAAGTAGGAATAATTGTTAAAAGAGTTACTGGTGGTGAATGGAATTGGATTTTACCAAAAGCGAATATACTGGCATGAGCAATATCTCAGTTCTTTTAAAGGTTTCAGAGAGACGGCAATTATAAGGATTTTTATATGGGCTTATTAATGCCTGGAGAAAGATGCAAAAAGCTATGGATGAATTCAGAAATACATCCACTTATTTACAGTCAACTGATTTGTGGCAGAGGCACCAAGAACATGTATCAGGGAAAAGACACCCTCTTCAGTAAATGGTGCTGGGAAAATTGGAAGTCCATAAACAGAAGAATGAAATTAGATTCCTCTCTCTCACCATACATAAAAACCAACTCAAAATGGATTAGAAACTATAAAACTATAGAAGAAAACATAGGGGAAATGCTCTAAAACATTGGTCTAAGAAAAGATTTTATGGCTAACACTTCAAAAGCACAGGCATCCAAAATAAAAATAGACAAATGAGACTATATTAAAGTAAAATGCTTCTGCACAGCAAAGGAAACAATAAGCAGAATGAAGAGATAACCTACAGCATGGGAGAAAACATTTGCAAACTATTTAGCTAACAAGGGACTAATAACCAGAATATACAAGGAACTCAACTCAATAGCAAAACCAACCCAAATAATTCCATTTAAAAAGTGAGCAAAGGATCTGCAGAAACATTTCTCAGATGAGGACATACAAATGGCCAACAGGTATATGAAAAAATTCTCAATGTCACTAATCATCAGAGAAATACAAAAAATATAAAAAATAAAACAACCCAATTCTATGTCATCATACCCCAGTTAGAATGGTTATTATCAAAAACCAAAAAATACCAAACTCTGGCAAGGATACAGAGAAAACAGAGAAAAGAAAACTCTTATACACTGTTGATGGGAATATAAATGAGTGAAACCATTATGGAAAACTGTATAAATGTTAAGTTTCTCAAAAAACTAGAAATAGAAGTACCATATGATCCAGCAATTCTGAGTGTTTATCCACCAAACTACTGAATGTTTATCCAAAAGAAAGAAAATCAGTATATCAAAGGGTACCTACCCTCTCATGTTTATTGCAGCACTATTCACAACAACCAAGATAGGGAATCAGCATAAGCGTCCATCAATGGACGAATGGATAAAGAAAATGTGTTATATACACACAATGGAATATTATTCAGCCATTAAAAAGAATGAAATCATGTCATTTGCAGCAACATGGATGGAACTAGAAGTATTAAGTGAAACAAGCCAGGCACAGAAAGACAAATTTTGCATGTTCTCACTCATATGTGGGAGTTAAAATAGTTGATCTCATGGAGGTGGAGAGTAGGATAATAGCTACCAGAGGCTGCAATGGGGTCAGGGAAGGGAATGAAGAGAGATTGGTTAACGGGTACAAAGATACAGTTAGATAGAAGGAGTAAGTTCTAATGTATAATAGCAGACTAGGGTGACTACAGTAAACAGCAATGTATTGTATATTTCAAAATAGCTAGGAGATTTGAAATGTTCCCAACACAAAAAAATAATAAATGTTCAAGGTGATGTATATTCTAAATACCCTGATTTGATCATTGCATATTATATTCATGTATCAAAATATCACATGTACTACATAAATATGCACAAATATGTATTAATAAAAATTTTTTGAAACTGTGGTGAATAATCACTGATTTAAAATAAAGTGTGAAAGCAGAGGCCCTCCTTGGCTAAAAGTTATGTTTATTAATATATACTCATAAGTACTTATTTATTAATACTTATTAATGTTTTTAATATAACAGAGTGCCAGAGAATATTGTATTTGCAACACTAGCAAGTCAGCTAAACCTGGTCAGCATATAGTTTAAATGGAATGGGACTAGGAGATTGGAATGGAGACACCAGATCAATTAACTTGAAAATCTCCATGTTCCAGATTCTCCTGAACCTTTGAATCTGAAAACCTTTAACTTTCACCTTGTTAAAGGTGGATACTCTTCCATTGCTTAGATACCTGGAGTCCTCAGCTTTGCAAATTAACATATCCCCTGATCCCGGATCTGCTCCACCCTCCCTCCTAGACAACAAACGAATAACTAAGATCAAATCACGACAAAACCCAGTTAGAGATGTGCAAGGAAAGAAGATACAGTCGAAAGGAGCTTGGGGATCTAGCCAACATGTCCTGGCAGGAGCTGGGAAAGTATATGTAGGTGAAACTTAAATTTAAATAAAGAAGAGATTATTTCTCATTATATAGGAGTCAATATCCTGGCAAAGACCCTGGAAGATAATGCTAAAACACTGCTAGTTTGTCTCTTAAAATCTGGAAGAAAGCAACGCCCCACACTAAGTGATAAAGACATATCACACAATTCAAAGTAGGGATTAAAAGGCTCAGGAAAGTGGACATGGTAGAATGGATATACTATGTTTATTAGTTTGCCATAACAAAATACCACAATCTGAGCAGATTGAAAGAGAAATATATTCCTCACGGTTCTAGAGGCTGAAAGTCCAAGATCAAGGTGTGGGCAGGTTTTCTTTCTCCTGAGTCGTCTTCCTTGGCTTGCAGATGGCCGCTTCCTTGATGTGTCCTTCCATGGTCTTTCCTCTGTGTGTGTGCATCCCTGGTGTCTCTTTGTGTGTCCAAATGTCCATATTTCTTCGTCTTGTAAGGGCACTCATCATATTGGATCAGGGCCCATCTTAATGGCCTCATTTTTAACTTAATCATATCTTTAAAAGCCCCATTTTCAAATACAGCCACATTGTGAAGTCCTGGAGTTAAGGCTTCAAAATTTAAATTTTGGGGATGGAAAAACTCAGCCCATAATACTATGTATAGTTGGAAAACTCACCAGCCAGTTATATTCCAGGGAAGGACCCAGAGGACACTTTTACCGAAGTAATAATGAACGTGCTGGTGCTAAGGGCACCTATAATACTGAGCTGCTCAGTGTGCATGAGTTAGTTGGAGCAGAGTCAGAGTTCAAGAGTGAGTTTCCCAGCCCCCTATGCTATTATCTACTCTTGCACTGGTGTCATGGTCTCAGATCACACCTGTGGCCCCTTATGACCAGCTGAAAAAGAAGAAAATGAGTGGCTGGAAAAGAGCTGCTGCAGCTACACATAGACCTGGCTGAGGGATGTTCCTGAAAGACAGTGATAAGAGAAAACCTCCACCTTATTATCCACTCTTTGGGGAAAGAAAAGTAGCCTGAGAATATACACGGACACGTGGAAAGTAACAAATAGCTTGGCTGGTTGGTCACAGATATGAAAGCAGAAAGATTGAAATATTAGGTATAAAAAAGTAAAAACCTCACTTACCATCACTCTCAGTGATCCACTTGAAAAACATTTTTCTCATAACCACAATTCTTTGCTGAAAGGGAAGAGAGATCCTGGTTCCTAGAGTGGGGTCCTTTCACCAGGAAAGATTGCAAAAGTCACATTAAGCTTTAAGCTATTCTGCCACCCCATTACTTTAGGCTTCTTGTGCCAAAGAACCAGCAGGCAAAACGGAAGCCACCTTCCTAGGAGAGATTGGAGAGTTAATTTTAAGTGGGCAAGCACAGCAGACAGAGCCTGAGAAGGGCATGATGACTGATACTTAGATCCCTGGGCATGGAGTCCCAGGACGAATCACCCAGCAAGCTAGTGAGATTAGAACACTTGCTAGCCAAGGACAAAGGGAATCTTGAATGGGTAGAAGAGAAGGGAGATAATGAATATCACCTATCATCCCCAAACTAGCTGTTGGGACAGGGACTGCACTAATTTATGCTTTTTTGTTTTGTTTTGTTTGTTTTTATAATGTTTCCCAGAAAAAGAGACCACCCAGAATCCTGGAGGAGCTGTTCCTAGATTGGCTAAACATATATAAAACAAGATTTGAGCAACACAAGCTGCGAACTATAGTCAAAGCCGTAGTAGTTGCCATTGAGAACCCCCACTTGAAAATTGCTAAGGCTGAAGATAGCTTCTATGCTAAGGAGTATCCCCTCTGCTGGAACAGCCTATATCCCCTGAGTGATGGTAGGTCCAAAGGCCCTCAACTCTGGCCTCTATTCAAGATAACCTGAGGTGTTTCTGAAGGCCCTTCATAGCTTCAGAGAACTCTCAGAAATGGCTGAGTTCTTGGTTGTAGCCGTATCAGAGCTGAATACCCCCCTCTGCCTGATCCTGTTTCCTTTAGTCCATTACGGCTGTTGTTTCAGGAAGCACTTTCCAATAAATCTCCACACACACCTCTCCATTTTAGGCTGTTCCAAACTCTAAGACATTACTGATCCCATTACTATGACCACCACCACCACCACTACAGCTACAGTGCTTACCAATTATGACAATACATTTAAGGAGTTAAAAATTCTCAAAGCCATATGTGTTTTTCTTTTTTAAATATATGCTTGCAATTACTTAATAATGACACCTAACAGTTATTGAGTGCTAAAGAGGTGCCAGCAAGAACTTTGCATACATTAAGTCATATAATCCTTACAACTTCATAAAGACGTTCTATTAATAGGAGGTTGAGACATCATGAGGTTAAATAAATTACCTGAAATTACACAAGATATAAATGGCAGCTGGGATTTCAACACTGGGACTATTTGGCTCCAAAGCCCAAGCTTTTAGACCCTACCACTCTACTTCCTCTCTATACTGCATGAAGGGACTTTATGGTTTGACAAACATTATTTTCTAATCTCATTATGATATGCCAGTTATGTCCCTCTGGTTTTATTTTATAAATGAAAACTCAATATTCAAAAATGAAATATCATCTTTGTTAATATGAACTATATTTGTCCTTCTAGACTATTCTTTTATTCATGGGACCTCCATCCTTTCTTGTGTTACCTTTTTGTTTGCTTGAACAGCACAATCATGATGGTTACAAAGTGGTTATAGTCTATTTTGTATACCAGTTAAGATTTGAAACTATTCAGTTTCACTTTCACCTTTTAAGAAGCCCCATGTGTACATTCTTGAAGGTAAATCTACCTTTGCAGATTTGCAGCTTTGTGTTTTTAGCCTATAATTCTATGCAGGACCACAGTAACATCTTTTCAAGCCTATTTAGTATATTTGCTAGTGAAATACTAAATGGGAGGGGTGGATGCACAGTATGTTTTCATTTTTAACATTTTCATTTGGCTGTATTTTCTACTTTTCTTTTTATCTAAAAGAAATGTCAACTGCTGGACAGTGGCATAAACAGAATATTTCTAGCATGTATTTTTCTAGCATGTATTTTCTCACAAATGTATTATATTTTATGCCTTATTACCAGGTAATGCTATGAACCTACTATAAGCTGACTCCTTGCCAAGTGCACGGAGGAGAGTAGGGAGGGCTTGAAGTGTAGTGGCCATAGTGCATGAGAACTACGCAGAAATCAAAAGCAACAGAAGAGGACGACAGGTTCCACTCTGATCAATTTTCAGTTGGATCTTTTCTTCTGTACCAGCTGACTTTTGAACAACAGACTGAAACTCAGCCTTGAATTCTAAAGCTTTGTGTGGTCTGTTGTGAAAACGCTCTCTACCATCATGGGTTCTGATAGCCGCCCTTCCCCCTGGAATGCATCACAGTCTAGTAGCACTCAGAGCTTTTAGCTTGTTAGTGCAAATCAACTTTTATTGCCTGCATCTGAGAGAAAAGGACAGCGAAATCACACATCCATACATTATTTTGGCTATTTGTAAAAGGTTAAAAAAGAAAAATGGAGGTGAAAATGGCAGCATTTTCTGAGGGCTTAAGAAATTACTTTGAAACACGCATGTGCACACACACACATGCACATACACAGGCATACACACCAGTTGCTAGTAGTTCCTGATAGGACACCAAAGACAAACTAAATGTTAGCTAAGTGATTTACTGTCAACATGGGATGGCATTTTGACATGCACTGTTTTTATGTTTTCCCATTTCCTGTATGAAATTTGTGGAACTTTTAAAGTTGTTTGACTCCAGAAGCTTGCTTAACTGCTCTGACAGCTCGAACCCTGCAGACAGTAAGTGGCAAGGGGTGGTAAAGAATTACCAATAAAGTGGGAGCTGAGAAGCAAGAGTGATGAGGGAGGCAAGTGTTGATATTAGAAACTTTGATTTGGGGGTTTATAAAGGTAACCGAATGTGACATTCAGTCATCTGGACTCTGAAATAGTTGAGTGCAGGATTACAGATGATAGCTTTTAGTGAAGGGCAAAATCTTTTAAATCTTTTATGGCTGAAGTTTCAAGGCAAAGTCAAAACTAGATTAGAAGATAATCAATACTCTGAGACTTACTAGGAGGTTTAGAACATTTTTACTCAGAATGCCTATTTTAGGAAATGGCTTTGGAAAACAGGCTCAAGTAGAACCAGTAAAAGGAGCATTTTTAAGGTGATAACAGAAAAACATTTTAAAAATACAAAGTGATAAGTGTTATAAGCATTTTATTTGTCCATATAAAGCATAGACAAAATGGTTATCTGTATATAAATATGACACTTACAATGTTCACATTTCCAGGACTTCCACTGAGTAAATTTGCCTCCACCAGCTTGTCTCACACGAATTAGAGGACTTAGGCCATTAGAAGGCATGTCAAGCTGTTTTCTTCTAGCCTAGGGTTTTGATGATATATTCTCTAGGCTATGGCTAGACAAAATCGACAAGCGTCATTCTTATAATTGAGCCTTTAAGAGATTTTGGCAAAATGTGTTTTTGAATTGTCTGTCACGTGCAAAACCTTGTCTTAGTTTTCCATCTGCAAATTGATTGTGAATGAATCTATTGTTATGTTGAAAATGCCATTCAATACTCTTTGTTCAACATGTATGGAGCCTTTACCAGATGCTAGGAACACATTACACCTATGTATAAATGCTTCCTAAATCTTCCTAGAAATTGCCAGACATTTCTCCTCTCTCCTAAAAATTCCTGCCCTGTACCTGCCCTACTTCTTAGGTCATGATTTTGTATCATACCTGTATGATAAAATATACATATCCTCATTTCCCACAGCAAAATATACAAACCTCCATGCATCTGTATCCATCCTTACCTCATCCCCTATTATTAAAGACATGCCCTCCATCTATCAAAGGTCAAACTCCCCACCTGCTCTAGCATTCTCACAGACTTTGCATCCTTTTCTTGATTGCAACATCGAACTCTTTGTCTGTCTTACCTTTGACATTAGCAACAAACATGGGTGTCTTTACTATTCAAGAATCTGCTAAATCTAATATTCCCCTCCAGATAGCATCTCTTTTCTATTCTCCTTTACCATATACATTTCAAGAATTGTTTATACTGGCTGTCTCTACTTTCTCACACCACGTCTACTCCTCATTTCATTCCAGTTTGGGCTACATCTTTCTTCCCCACTCCCTTGTGAATCTATTTATTACAAGTTGCCGATGATGTCTTTGCTGTTAAGAGGAACGCTTCTTTTCTGTTCCAGTTTCATCTGCCTTTGAGCAATATTCTGCAGGGTAGACCCATCCTTTCTTTAAATGCTATCTTTCTTTGGCTTCCATGATATTACTGTCTTCCAGTTTTTTGCTGACATTTTCAACTTCACCTTCTCAGGTTTTGTTGGTTTTGTCTTATTTTATTTTATTTTGTTTTATTTTTTTTAATGATTCTAGAGCTCGGTGCCAGACTCTCTACCCTTCTCTCAAGAGCCTTTTTTCATTAATGACCTCATCTATTCCTGTGGCTTTAAATATCATATCTTATCTCTGGCCCAACCTTTCTTCTCAGCTCCAAACTCAAATATCTACCTATAACTTGACATCTCCAGTTGGAAGGCTCATAGCTATCTCCAACTACATAGGTCAAAAGGGATTCCTTGATTATCATCTATTCCCTCTTGACACTGATTTCTTTCTCACACTTCATCTTCTCACTAAATGGTACTATCTACCCAGTTGTTCAAGTCAGAAGGCTCAGAATCTCTCCTGACGTCTCCCACTACATCATTTTCTACATTCCCCTATCAGCAAACACTGACACTTCTTCCTCTGAAGTATTTTTAAATCCATTTTTCTTCCCTTATCACTATTCTTACTAGCCCCAGTCCAACTTCCTGTCACCTCTTTCCTGGACCAGCACGATCTCCTCCCCTATATCGCCCTGCAGGGCTCTTATCCTTCTATAAGTCATTCTTCCCACACAACCAGATCAATTGTTTGAAGTACCAATCACAGCCTACGATTTCTCTGCCTATTAACTCATCCAATGACTTTCCATTACCCTTGAATAAAATCCAAATCCTTTACATGGCTGGGGCTGTTTTCTCTACTTGCAAAGCTTTCTGTTCCCAATTTTCATTCTTTGGACCTAGGCAGATTTCACTTCCTCAGATAACATTTGTTTCACTACCTAGATAGAGTTCTAGTTCACAGGACTTTGTTTTTTTCTCTCATGGTACCCACTATAATAGTTTGTTCATGTTGTGTCCATTAGTTGATGCCAAGCTACTGAGAGCAGGGACCATAATTGTTTTATACATTAAGATACTATCCAGTGCCTACTTTGACATCTGAAACACTTAAAATCAAAAGTTATATTTTGATCAAGGAAGAAAGAAATGAACAAAAAGAGGGAGGGAAGAAGAAAGGAAGGAATATGATTTCTAGTAAATTTACCAGCACTTTTGCCAAATCACTCAGTTTTAAAATTGAGAATACCTTAGGCTCAGCAAGGTATCTGCCCTGATGACACACTTCACTGAAGGAAGAGCTAGGGGTGGTTCATGTCTCTTGTGCTTCCGTTTTCAGTTCTTTCAATTATAAAACACAGCCATTCTATATGTCTATTACTTTCAGATCCATTTAATCAGTTTAATTTATCAAAATGTTCATTCAATTGCCTTTCCTAGAGCAAACCTGAATTTCAAATGCATTTTTAGTTTCAAGTAAAATGCAAGCACTATATTATACTTATTTTAAAAAGTAGCCTTCATTAAGCAATGAATTTTTGTACTTTGTATTCAGTTTTAAGAGCTCATCAAATGTTAAACAGGATAATGAAAGTTTTGCAAATTCCACCATTATCATAGATTCTAGTTTTCCTTAGCCATTGAATTATTTATATGATGCACTTACTGACAATATAAATCTAAGGATGACTAAACTGAATCACAAGTTTTCAGACAAGTTAACAATCAGCCCCTTTGAGCATCGGAATATTACCAAATGTTATTAGGTGTTAGAGGCATCTCATATTAAATGAAATCAGATGAAAGTTCTCAGATGAGATTTAGACTTCAATGTGTGATATGCACCCACCTGGAATTGCATGGAAATAAGCCACAAGCAAGTCAGTGTTGGCCTAATGAGGATCCAAGAAGGACCTTATGGGCATTGTAATGTGCCTCTACTTCTTTGCCCTTTTCATTTGGTTTTGGGGTGATCAAGAGGTTGCATTGATATGTGACTACTATTTCCATTAAATCAGAGCCTTTTCCTTCTGTGATCCTGATGGTCAATATCCTGAACAATCAATTAAATTGAACACTCAGTCAATATGACCTGGCAGGGGTGGGAATCTTGGGGCCTTGGGGCAACATGTATCCTTCTGGATCCTTGAGTGTGGCCTTTTGACTGAAGCAGAACAAATCCTTTTATTAAAAGGCGTGCAGCAGAGAAAGATGAAGCTTTTCTTACCTCCTTTGGTGCTTAAAAAAGAACAAACTTGAAATCAGAAGGCTGCAGGTTTCACACCCCCAAAAAATCTGGCTTAAGTTGGTTTTATTTGAGTAAATATTTGCCTTAACTTGGTATGTTTACATGAGAAAAATAGAAACATTTACCCAAATAATGCACGTGTGCAGTGTGTAATAGGGAGCAAGGCAAAAAACTTTAACAGATGCTAACATGGAATTCTGCCGTTTGCATGCCCTGTAGCATTTCTGTATCATAACTTTGAGGTTTCTGTCTAGATATTAAGTTTCCCAAGGCAGTTTTGTAACTTGCATTATGTCAAAAATATTCACTGCCCCTCACTTCCAGGTTCTTTTGACAGAGGATTATTCTTCCTAACCCATTGACAATTGCCTTATAGATGTGATTTAATTGGGCCAAGCAAATGTAAGTCAGTGTAACATATGACACTTCCAAATAGAGATTTTAAAAGCCAGCACGTGATTCCACCATTGCTATTTTCCCACTACAATGAGATCATCATGAGTGGGCAGGGGCTACTCCTTCAGCCTAAATTGTAAAATGAAGATTGACATGCAGCAGAGTTAAAGCCAACCTTCAGAAGTTATACAATATAAGCAACAAGTAAGCCTTTGTCCTTGTAAGCATCTAAGGTTTTTGGTAGTTCTTTGTTACTGGATGAAACCTATGTTAAACTGACTAATATAAATCAAGTCTATCTTATCCACTACTATAACCTCAAATGCTGCCGGAATGTATGGTGCAAAGAAGATGATAGTGTGATGAATTAACAAATGAACCAGAAAAAGAGACACCAGAATGCCTTTCTGTTAATTACAATATTTTACTCATTTTTCAAGACACTACTGGTACAGAGATACAATATAAGCTAGTCACTAAAACAAATAATTCAGTCCCAAAGTGGAGATCCATTTAAGAGTAAGCTGTTACTATCATGGTGCTCTTAAGAAAATTAGCAGAAACTTTGATACTTGGAGATTTGAGATTTCAAGGTTTTAAAAATATAGCAAAATGTTTAAGTACATAAATTATAAATACTGCTGAATAAAGATCCCAGTTCCTATAGATTACATGGTAATCTTTAATTCTTAATTTCTCCTGCCTGGGGAGCTTTGATAAAAATAAATGATGTTGTGCTGCCTATGCTTATCAGACATGACCACACATTTCCTAAGGAGAACATCTATCAGGCCCCCATTCTGCCTGTGGGGATTATATTCAATGTGGCCTTAATTAGTCCTGCACTTAATTTTGGTAAGTTCTTTATTTCTCCCCAATTTGAATATGTTAAACTATTAATTTTTCACAATCCATCACAAGCAGCATCCTGATGCCGTGCCCCTTGGACTTCTGTGCTCCAAGGTCTTTGTTATCTCCATAGGACTGAATGTTGGTCTTAGAGTCTTGCCTATTTCACTTACGTGTTCTGTGGGGAGCAATCACACACTCCAACCATGTATGATGCTGACATTTAAGTTTGTATTTGAAAGTCACAGAATAAGAAAGAAATCTGGCAATCATGCAGTGAAAGTTATCTATATGTACAAATATATTTGGATCTAAGTTGGGATGTCTATGAGATTGGTCACTGCAGGTTTTACTCATGGTTATAGAGGGACCATCTGGAAGACCCCTGGGTGATCAGACAGTCACCAAGAGAGGGTGATCTTTTTTCTCTTCTAAGAGAAATATGTCACTATAACCAAGCATGGTACTAGGGAGAAGTTTATCTTTTGGCTGTCTCTGACAACTGGATCAAGAACAGAGTTAACCACAAAGAAAGCATTCTCTGTACCCCTATTTTTACCTTTAAAAAAACATTTGATTGGAACAAAAGTTGGACTGATCCGAAATAAAAATGAAGATTCTTCTCCAGTCAAATGGTAACTTGAGTTACTGTTCTGGATGGGAGAGTATGCCTCTGGCTCATATTAGTTTAAAAAAAAATAAGAAAAAGACTGGCTTCAGATAATACTGAGTACCCAGTTACAAATTAATCATTTGAATTCAAAATATCTCATTTGGGAAAGTTTGACAATAACATGCAGGCTCAGTGCTCTTGTTTTTGTCTTCTAACAAAGCATAATGAAGACCTTCTTTGGTACTTTTCCTTTCACTGTATTCCACTCATGATTGAAAGCAAGTAATTTATAATGAATGATGCCTTCAAGGTAGAGTGAGATTGCTACCTGCTTTTATAGCTGGTAATGGAAAAACTGCAGACATGGTGGGTAATAACTTACCTCATTAATTTTCTCAGACATGTTTTAGGCAATAAACACCTGATTTAAAACTTTCAGTGTACGAAAACACCCTGGCCTTCAGTGGAACATATCTTGACACTTTTCCTATTTCTTATCTAGTGAATTAGGACAGTGGCTTTACCTTCTATGGAAATATATATGTACCATTTTGCCTTGCTCTCATCATGGAATCACATGGAATGAGAAAAATGCATCTGTGTGGTTTGTGAATAGAACACAAAGGTAATTTGGGAACATTTGTCTGTAATTGGAGGGCCCCTGCCTAAGAAGCCACAAAGGCTGGGTGACCCTGCAGACCCTTGTTCTGAGAAAGTAACTAAAGTGCTTACATTCAGCCACTGTCAATATGTGAAAGTTTGCTCTGCTGGGTGATTCAGAGAATAGCAATAATGATGATAATGACGATGAAATGGGAGTATTTTTGGAAAACAATGATCTGTCTCATTCAAAGCCAACAAAACAGGGACCCCAGGGGAGACTGTCAGGCATAGAAAATGTCTACAAAGAGTCACCTTTCCTACTGCCCTTTCAGTCAATCCAGCTACAGTGACTGAGCTCCCTCAAACACCCTTTCAATATCCATGGAGCCCAAAATATTTATTTTTGTCAAAACAAAACTAGGTGAAACAACCAAGACTTTCCTACCAGTAACACTATCTTAACTGAAGAGAAAATCCATTGTCAGGGCTTTACCCACCCAGTCACCTTCTAGGTTGGTTTCTCTACCAGAAAAGGAGCAGCTCTAGAAGGTTCTTTTCCTGGTTTTCCAGGGTTGTTACAGTCTTTCCTCTATTCTCAGGGGTATGCCCCTGAAGGGTCTACTTATTGATGAGAAAGCAATTTTATATTCATAGCAGGAAATAGGATGTATTCAGACACAGTAAGGGACCTCAAGTTGACATTGAACATCAAATTAGGAAAGCAGGAAATAATTTGTACATTCTCAAGTTTAGGTAGGAAAGTGGCTTGATGCCTCACACAAAGATCCCAAAGAAACTTAGTCTTTTTGGTCTTCTATATCCCTCCTTTTTCCTTCCTCTTTGAAAAGTTATATTCTTCCCCTAATCTATCCTTCCATCTCTTCTAGGAGGACTAAGCTCTCAGTCAGTTTTCAGCATTAGATAATAAAATCCAGAACAGTGGTATGATTAATAAAGCCATGTTGACAAAGATTGAAACTGTACTGCATAATACCATCAACAAAGACCTAAAACATTCCCATGATGTCAGAGATAGTAGCCCTCTGCTTTTTCTTCCTTCTCACTTATTCCATTTACAAACTATTAACATCAAAACCAAATAAGTAAATCTAAAAATTGATTATCTCTCAGTGCACTGGAAAATTTATCACTACTGTCTCAGTCGTTTACTCCTACAGCAGCTGCTCCTCAAGGGCTATCAAATTATTACCAGGTGCTATGAACGTGTGATGCCCAGTGGGATTTATAACTAGGGAAGCAGGAGGTAGAGACATAGGTAGTTGCATGACAAAGCAAACCACCAGCAAAGGAAATGCAAACACCTATGACTAAATGTATAACGTATGATGGGTTGGATGACCTTGTTTCAGGAAAGTTAAGAAGGGGTAGATAAGACTGGAGCATGAGAAATGTGAATATAGTAGAGTGAGTAGTTCTGGAAAAAGAACAGAGGATTGGGTAATGTTACAGGGGAAACAACACAAGAGAGGTGAAGAAGCAGTGGGACCGTCCATGTGGGGTTGGATAGTGCACTCAAAGTCAAAAGATTACACATAGAAGTATCTAGAACTAAGTTGGTAAGATTATCTGGATTAGATTGTTTGGGGACTTAAATTCCAAGTCATGAGCCATCCTGTATTTCTACTTCCAGTGCATTTGACAAAAAGAAAGAAGAAAGGAAGGAAAGTGGGAAGGGAGTAAGAAAAAAAAGAGGGGGTATTCTTTGGTCTAATGAGATGTGGAAACTCATGGTTAAACCAAATATAAAAGATCTCTACGTAATTGGATGTTCATGTGCATGGTAGGTCCCTGAAAAGAAAGAAGAGAGTGTGCAATGTTTTCCAAGCCTGCCTTCTCACGACCGTCACATTCTATGGAAAGACTGGTCCAGTCCAGTTGCCTCACTATGCATCTGCAGAAACCAAGTTCCAAGGAGGCAAGTGATGTGCCCGAGGCCAGCCACCTGTTGGGGAGCAGGGCCAAACTGGAACCTGTCCCCTGGCTTTTAGTCAAGGGTTGTTTCTACTCTTCTACTTTGTCAATTAAGAGTGCAGGTGCCTACCTGAGTAGAAAGAGCAATAGTGATAAATGAAAAAGTCAAATTACAGACTGAATGTTGGAATAAGTAATCTGAATGGGCAAGAATGATGATACAGAAGTAATTCTTTATAGTTCTGCTTAAATGAGAGTTACTGACATATTTGTGGTGTGAAGAGCATCTTCCTTTTACCATTCTCTATCCCTGAGATCTCTGTAGAATCTGAGGTGGGGTGAGGTTTGGGGAGAGCAGGGCACTTGCCAATATGCAGAACAGAGTGCCAGCTCTACAGGTAAACGAAAGCAAGTAGAGGTAGCAGGTTTTCTAGCTTTCTCCTAAGAAGCCAAAGACAAAAGTATGACCCCAACAGCTGACTAGAAGTACCACCCTGCAAGATTTGTGACCTGTTCATCTGACTTTTATTTTAATAAAAGCTTAATTCTATGGTAGGATATAAGCACAAAGGTAGTACAATATATTCTAAACAAAAGTATCTATCCTTCATTTATGATGTAAGATTCTCTTAACCTTATGTTATCAAAATTTTATTTAATTTTAATTTAATATCATATATAAAACCTGTATGCATTCTAAAATTTTGTTTACTTGAATGCCTAAAATTTTTGAGAAGCATAAACATGGATGAAACCTTTGTAAGATTTCTGAGAAGACATATGAAACAAAGTATTGGAAAATGATCACATAGATTATGAAATCAAATGGAAACTCTTCTGTAAAATCAATAGAGACTACTGATAAAAGAAAAAAACTAGGAAAAAAAGAAAGAAGAAGAAAAGAATTAAAAAACCCTACCAATACTGTAAAAGTGATTGAACAGATTTAGTCAATGCAAATAATTACCAACTTGCAAAATATATGAGAGAATAACCTGGAAATATGTGATTTATTTGTAAGTTCTGCCATTTACTTGTTATCGAGAGTTGAATCATTGAACTATTTGTTTTACCTGAAAAGAAAATGTTTGCTTTTATAATAAAAAATGAAAATATGTAAATGAATTAATATTTTATTGATAATGATTAAGATGTGCTAGAATTGTATATGTTATGCTAGCTATAATTATTTAAACTTTAAAGAAGCTATAGCATAGATTGTTGTCAATAACTTTCTATATCATGAGATTTAAATTTGGTCATCAATTTTTGATGTGTCCAGTAATTTAGTGTGGCCATCCTGTAACCCTATATCAATAAACAATGGAGAAGCACAGAGTTTTAAGCAAAAAGTGACGTGAAGAAAACTGGACTTTAAGAAGATTAACCTGATGACAGTATGCTAGATAAATTGAGAAAGGGAAAGACCAGATTGTGCTTAGAATGAAACTTTCCTCACCGGCCAACTCTCAGCATTTTCTTATCATTCCCATCAACATTCTAGTGACATTCCAATTTTATTTTTTGTTCTAGCTAAATTCATATTTGCCCTGTCACATTAGAGAGCGACAATTTGTATAGCTAGTTTTAAAGAACTTCAGGAAGACATTGTGTTGATTTTTTTTTTTTTTACTCCTGCCCCTGACTTTTCCAGAAGATTTATGAAAGTGAAGTTTAAAGCTGCTCTCCAGCTCTCCCTGGTAGTAACTGCATTCCCTATTACTGGCACTATCTCAGCATCAGTAGAGAATATATGAGGCTGCCAGCTCTTTCTTCTCTTGTGTCTTTGATCACTGCTCCTCTAAATAATATAAGAGATTTTCAGGATTGGGCTTTAGTGTCAATTTATCACAAAGGAAGCACTGTTGCTTGTTATTGGTTCAAGCTGCATTCCTATGGAGGCCTATTTTTATATCAAAATTATTACCAACCTGGTAAATGATGAGGCTTCAGTGTATTCAAATGATGTCGCATCACTGGGAAAAATTCACCCAAAGAATACATTTAGGTATCAAGCCTTTGAAAGTTCTTTTTAGACTAAGCAATCTCCAATTTCCTACTTCCCAAATGAATGAGAGAAGATTCTTTTAATTTAAGCTTTAATGTTTCTATTCAGTTCCCTGGGCAGAAGGTAGAGAGGAAAGAAAAATAGCTTTCAGGAAGATCTGTATCTCTTTTGCATAAGATAAACTAACCAGTGATATTAGCTTAAACTGTAGCAGCTTTACAAGCTAGCTGATTCAAGACATTTCCACTTAACCTCAGATGACACTAAATTCTCCAAGAGTTCCCTGAAACTTTTAAATAACAGTGATTAACATGAAAATGAAACTGACTAAATAATAAAGCCCTCCATATGTTAATGACACAAGGTAATAATCGTTTTCTACCTAACAGACACAGAGGAGTAAACTACTGCTAAGATTTTGTTATATTTTTATGATTACCTCCCTTCCTTCATCTTCCTTTTCCCCTCCCATTCCCTCCCTCTTCCTCCCTTCCTTCCTTCCTTTCTTTCTTCCTTTTTCCTTCTTTTTCTTCTTTTTCTTTCCTTTTCAACATAAAGTATTGAAGATTTCCTAAGAAGGATTTTCCTACCAGAACTGGTGAAAAAAGTCAAGATCCGGATTTGGAGATATATTGTTATCATGGGGTTTTGCAAAGCATTATTCAATCCTCACATACAGAAAGAATAATTGCTCTCCTCATCATTCCACCTAAGAAAATAGACTCCTCATTCAGGCTAAGTTCCATCTGGTCTAAATAACATCTCAGTTGGTGTTGCTTTCTGTCTAATGAGAAAGAACCTCAAGATATAGATGGGTTTTCCCATATTTTTGCAAGCTAATTAAAGACTGAAAATTTTCTACAGTTCAATGAAAGGAAGAACTAAAGAGGTTAACTCACCACTCTTTTGTATTCTTTATGTTTTTAAATTACTCTAAAACTATTTAAAATGCTGAAAAACTTTATATTTATAAAAGGCTTTAAAACTTTCTAATTGCTAATAATCCAACTACCATTTAGTGATAATCACATTTTCTATAAAACCCATTTTAGACCTGGGAGGTCAGCACGTGTATCATTTAAACTGTCTAATGGTATACTATTTGTGAAGGTCAAGGTCTATTAGACTATTATTTTTCATTCACCACAAAATTTGAAAGCTGTGAATTTGAAATAGTCTTCTTAGCAAAGAAGAATGAAAAAAAAAATGACTTCGTTTATAAAAGGGCTTTGCTGTTGGGTGGAATTTAAAAAATAGTTTGAATTTGGTTGATGACCTCAAGAAATAGAGAAAAATCTAATGTTGGCTTCTAATCAGTAAGTAATTCACACTTCAGACACCTTCTTAGCTGATCCCTGGTGTACTGGACATCTTTGAACAAAGACTCCTAAGGGCTCATTAGAGCTTTGTCTTTCTGAAAGGGAAATCGCTGCCCAGATATGAGAGAAGGCACAGAAGGAGCACTGGGGAATATGTGATTGGCAAGTGAGTTACCCAATTGATCAAAGACTTTAAAGGGAATTGATGAGTATATGGAAAAATGCATTGCAAACATAGATAAATCTGAAATATTAGATATAATGGAAGACAACACATGGGACATAGAGTATACTAGCATAATATAAGCTTTTTCTAAATATTCTCAGGTGACAATATCAGAGAATCTAGCAGGAAAAATAGATTTCTGATTATCATTGAATATAAACCAATGCATAGACTAGGTATAATAACAAAGTCAACTTGAAATTTTGAAAAAGAAAGTAAATTTTACCTTATATCCTGTAAGACTTGTTGAGGTGAGATTCATATCTATAATGTAACAATGGAAATATATCACCTCTTCTAAAGACATAGTTTTGGCAGAAGGAGATTATGAAGAGTAGTAGCAGAATCTGCAGCCTTTGCAACCACGACCACATGAGAAACAGGCCATGTGGCCAGTAGAAACTTAGAAGATTTTATTGGCCCAGTGATATTTTCTAAGCTTCTGGATTAGGTGATGTCCCAGACAAAATGTGACAGAGACAGTATTTCCCAAATATTTTATTACTATCTACATGACAATAAACTCTTAAGTCTCCTCCCTATATATCCTCCCCCACACAAATACTACCTTTCCACCATCTACATATAGGGAAAACCTGGCTGTTTTTCTGAAAAACCACCTTTAATATGCTAAATAGGATATGGTAATACTTATTTATTCACCATGCCAAGTCAAAGAAATTCTAAATATATTTAGTGTATAGCATAAAACGTTTCTCTCTCTTGCTCTCCTATAGCCTTGTTTATTGAGTGTGTGTGAGGACAAGAAAGTGGGGACAACAATGAAAAAGGGATTTGGCTAATCATGTCTATTTAAAAGAAGCATTCTAATTCAGTGAAGCAGAAAGAAAAAGAACAGGCAAATTAAATACAATAATATCTTACATTGTCTAAAAAATGAAGGAGATAATAAAAATGTAGTACTCAGCATAGCATTTGCTGCTGTAGACACTCTTAACAAATGATAGTTTCCTACCTCCACTTTCCCTTTCCAAATACAGGTTCCAGAATTTAAACAGAAGCAAGAAGTTTCAACTTTACTAGAAAAATAAACAAAAAAATTATGAAATTCTTAACTTTTTAACAAAGTTACAATCACTCTGAAAACAAAAGGAAAGGAAAAAATAAAAATTATATGGGATATTTCTACATGCCCAAGTTTGTACCCCCATAATATGCTAAAATAAAAAAAATTATATTGGTCAAATATAAAAACAATAATATTTTGGATATGTTGGGTTAAATACACTCTTACAATAAAAAAATTATATGGGATATTATTTTGTTTAATGAGGAAAATAAAACTGGTTTTAATTCAAAGGCACAGAAACTTGGGTAGGAGTGGTAAGGTTAAATAGAAGTTCATGATAATTAGTGAAGAGAACACTAGATACTGTTGAATTTATAAATAGTTGATTGAGTTGAAGTATGTGACTGGATTTAGAAAAATTAGAGCAATTTACTTAATCTCTCTGAGTTTTAGTTTCCTTACCTAAGAAATAAGATTGCCAGCTGTTAAAGTCACTGTAAGCGTTAAATGAGATGCTTGGTAACAGGTAGGTAGCACATGGTAAATACTAATTCAATTCACTCTACTTCCCCTTGAGGTTAGGAAAATACATTTCAAATGGGTTAAAGAAAAAAATAGCATGGCACCATGGTGAAAGAGAGAGAGAACGTGGCTTGTAGAAGATATTCCAGAAAATGGCATTGGGACTACACAATTGTAAATGATCTATGGGGGAAAAAAAACACATATTTAAAGAAATTCTACAATTGCTCAGAGGGCTATCTCATTAATTTACATTTTAAACACACGTGCACAATTTGGAAGAGGGGCACAAAACCAAAAGCACACACAAAAGGATGGTATAACATTAACCTATGAATTCCTGAAAAAGATGGAATACTCAAAATGACCTAAGACTTGTGGTGGGCAAGAGAAAAGAAATCAAGACGTTTGCATCTACAATCTCGGCAGGATGTCTCATAAAGAAGAGAGATATGCCTAATGCTGAGGGGAGAGGATAGCAGGACATTAGATGTCTGAGGAGATGCAAACCAGCGATCCCCTTCAGGAATGTGAATGGCCTTCAGATCAGGAGTGGAAGAATAGGATAAAGAAAAATTATACCTCAGGATAGGAGAAGAGAAAATTTAAGAACAACATACTATTTTAATTTGTTCTTTCATAGATATTTATCCCAACCAGGCATGTAGAGATATGCTGGTAATGAAATAAAGAACAAAGCAGACATAGTTGCCATATTCATGGAGCTTATAATTTAGGGGAGAGATGATAAATATATAATTGCATGGATGAATATATATTTAGCTCTATATCAGAAAACTGCTGGGCCAGAGTATTTCAAAATTCACAATATTTAGATTTCATAGGTAATATACGGATATACTATGTATTAAAAAAACCACAAAACAGCAACTCATAATCCAGCACATTAAAATTTCTTCAATAAAATATATGAATAACCACACAAATCATACAAAACTATAAATATTACAGTTTATGTATAAGGAAATAAACTGATACACAACATAGTGATAGAGATAAGCATATTACTTTTTATTTCTATTTCTTTAAAGCTTCAAACATACACAAATTCAAATTAATTTAACGTGTGCTATACATTCCATAAATGCTTACAACATCTGTTTGCATGAGGGTCTTAAAGAAAAGGCTGCATCAGTGTCACCAGTGTCATTGGTATCAGGTTGGAGTGTGACAGAATAAAACTCTGTAGGCACAAGATGGAATGTCTCACTGAGGAAAATTAAATGCCAAAGCATTTCTTTGTACAAGAAGTTCAGGAGAGGGATTTGTGTCCAGAAGCAATAAAATTTTACAGATTCAGATTTTTCTAGTCTAGTATACTTGCACTGAACTTGGGCTGCTAGAAAATATGTTTTGTCTGCACAATAATGCACAGGTAAATAGCACACCTCTTTCAAATATCTCGGATGCTGGCTTTCTCAATCACTGACATCTTCATTCTGTGAGTGCCCACAGCATTATATTCCAAGAAACAGATCCCTTATATCCTATTCCATTGGTGTTTTCTCATGGGCCATGTTTAAGGTTTTTATAGGAACACAGCACCAGTCAGTGCATCAGCATTACAAATTTGTGCAGGACTCAGGTGTTTTACAGATATTTTTCTGTCAAATCCATCAATATGATTTTCAACTGCATCATGATCTACATAAACCCTGTCCCAACAGATTTGCTGAAACTTCACACCATGACATTCCTTAAATTTTGTGTAGATAACTTTCTAAATATTCTACTCACCTTCAATTTTCTGTTTTCTTTTTCTTGGTGTATTCTGGCTTATTCATGACCAACCCACAAGTCAGTACTTATATTCCCTTCCTAATGGCAAATTCAATTGATCAATAATGGTTAAGATATTTAGGTGTCACCTTGTGCAATTTTTTTGCTTTATTTTTACTGTTTTTATGTCATCATAGTCACTGAAAAAATCTTCACCAATCTCTCTTTCTCTTTTCTTAAGTCTTATATGGTGTTGATTCCAACACCCTACTCTTCAGTAACATGCCTTATAGATATGCCATATTGAAACATCTTAAACTAACTCCATTTTCTGTGTGACTGTATTGACAAATGCTTCCTTTTCTTCTTTGCACTATTAACCATAGGCAGCATTTTACTCCTATAATTTCTTAACATAATTTCATCCAAGTCACAAAATAGCAAAAAAGCCACAGAATATCCATGTTCTACAAGCAGGATGTGGTAGTGTACTGAGATACAACCAATGTATTACATACGTTCAGGTTAACAAATAAAGATGGCTCCAACTTTAAGGGAAAAAACTTGAGCAGTTTAGAATTCAGGGTTGCTCTGGGATCTTTTAACCAAACTTATTAAACTGTGTAGGCCCAAATGTGTTATATCAGGGACTAAAATGATTTGCAGATGCAATCTGAGTTACTGTTTAGAATACTTAAATAATCCAGGATATTTAAAGGTGATCATTAGGACCAGCAATGTGCAAAAGTCCCAATTTTTCAAAGGGGGGGGAAGTATATCACAGATAAAAAGTTAAAGAACAGATGAATTTTAAGTGTCTGCTATTGGCTACATTCTCAATCTTCTGATGACCAACAAGTTCATATATAAATGGCATTAGAGCAGAAGCTAATTTGCCCATTATGTTTGTTTTGGATTCATCAACCAAACTCAATCCTCTCTTTACTTCTGTCTACTTGGCAGCTGGCCACCAATTTCCATCTCTCCTATGCCTACTATGTAGAAAATACATTACTCTACATCTCCAACCTCCTCCAAACCACTGCTTTATTTTAGAGTCCAGGCTATTTCTTCCTTCACTATTTGTGCATTTGGGACCCAATGGTCACTGCTTAGCCCCAGTACTCTTCTTATATAATTTGTCCCCTGTAGGCAGAGCCAAGAGTTAAAATCCATTGTGTCCTGATCCCACCTCTCAATCTGGACTGCAGCTTCCAGTGAGTCCCCTGGGAGGAAACAAATGGATCTATAGTGAGCTTAAGTATACTCATATGGCCATACCAAACTGACATCCTCTGTCCCTTCTTCTTTCTTTCATATTGCTATGGTATTATAAATTGGTAGATCAAAGAGTTGTAATTAAAAAGCTATGAACAATGTCTTCCAGATAAAATACTAAAATGTGTATCAAATAATTATTTCCTTCATAGACTTTCACATGCTACCCATAGAGTGTGAACAACTGGAGCCCTAAATATTATGTCATTAAATATGAAATGTCCGATCTCAAATCAAAAGTGTAATTTATTACATCTCAAACAAGAAGCAGTACAGTTAATCAAAGTATGAGCCTAAACTATCAACACAGTTTTGCCATTTCAATGGTAGCTCGCTTTTGCCAGCAGTGAAGAGGCCTGAAGAGTGAGTGGCGATAAAATCACCAAAGACATTTTCCATAGCTTGTTGAGAATGGAATATTTTTCCTTGCAAGAAGTGGTCCAAAGCCTGGAAGAAGTGGTAGTCAGTTGGTGCAAGGTCTGGTGAACATGGTAACAGAGAGTTTACAAGTCCAGCTGCTGTAGTTTGGACAGCGTTGTTTGTGCCACATGTGGTCGAGTATTGTCTTACAAGACGATTGCTCTGTCTCTATTGACCAATCTCAGCTGCTTAATCTCAAGCATCCTCATCATTTTGTCCAGTTGGCTGTAGTAGACACCCACTGTAATCAATTTACCAGGTTTTATGAAGCTGTAGTGGATAATACCAGTTAGTGCTGTACCACCAAACAGACATCATCAGCTTTTTTTGATGAATATTCGGTTTTGGACTGTGTTTTGGCACTTCATCTTTATCCAATGTTTGCAATTGTCAAAAAGAATCCAATTGTCATAACATATAACAAATATAGTGTAGAAATGGTTCACCTTTATGTCATGATAGCAAAGAAAGGTAAGCTTTGAGAAGACCTCTCTTCTGACACACATTTTATTCATGCGGTACCCATCTATCCAGCTTTTTCACCTTGCCTATTTGTTTCAAATGGTCCAATATTGTTGGAATAGTAATGTCAAAGTTTGCTGCTAATTCATGCATAGGTTGAGATGGATTCACTTCCATTATAGCTTTCAGCTCATCATTATCCACATTGGTCTAAGGTTGCCACGTGGCTACTTTTCAAGATTAAAATCACCAGAATAGCACTTCTCAAACCATCAATGTACTATGCATTCATTAGCCACATCCTTCCCAAACACTTCATTGATATTTTGAACTGTCTGTGCTGCAGTGGTTCCACAATGGAGCTCACATTTGAAAATAACACAATTTTTTTTACTTATACATGTTTTCACAAAAATCTCTCTAAAAAATTTTTGAAAGATAATTATAAGCCAAAATGTGTATTTGAAAGACTGAGTATGTACTGTCACAATAAAAATAAAACAAGAAGTGTCAAAATGATGCATCAGAGATATCAACTGTCAAACTTAGTACTTAAGGAAATTGAACATTTCATAATTAATAACCTAATATATTGCTATCCATGTTTATATCAATAACCTAAATACTAACATGAAAACAACATTTATAAAGTATGCAAATGGCACCAAATTACAAGATGTGAAAAAATAAAGATTGAGCCACAGTAAAAAAAAAAGAAAGAAAAAAGAAAAATGACATTATTTCATAACAAAAAAAAAGTGTTCATAAAATCTTTAATTAAAAAAAAAAAATCTAGCCCAGGGCCCTGTTGGATGAGTTAATGCTTTAGCAGTATCCCTAGTAATATTTTTCTCTTTTTTAAACTATCAGAGAGGTAGCTCACTATGCCCAAAACAGCCTGTGCCACTTCTGAAAAAATTCAATGGCAAGACAATTATTTGTAATATTGTGTGAAATATTGTCCTTCTTTAAATAATCAATTTAAATTCTATCTTCAGACAGCCCTGAAAGTCGAAGAGAGCTCAGAAAACAAAGAGCTATTATATCATCACTTATTTATGCTGCTTTCCCAGTTCTTTCCACAGTTTTTCATAGGATATTTCCTGAAATTCCCTGACTGTTCTTGTCTTTCACCCTAGAAGTGTTCCGGATTATCAACTTGTCTCAAAGTGCAGGATGCAGAAATTAACACATACTTTAGGTGAGAATTTATAAACACACAATGGAATGGTTATTTTATCTCCCTTTTCCTGAATACTCTCTATGAATATAATTTTAAGATACATACTGGCAGGATAGGAAAGACATAGCTGGACAATGTAAAGGTGAAAATGTCTGAAGTTATTAATTGACTGTATTCTTACTATGAGCCAATTCTGTGATACAGCTGATCAACCATGTAAGCAAATTCAAATGGCACTAGTGAGGTATAATATCTAAACCCATCAGTATCTCTATTACATACTGCATTAATTAAACCATATCTGGAATATTGTTTCTATTATTGAAAAATATTTATTGTTGGAATCTTGACAAACCAATGTGCATCCAAAGAACAGTAGCCAGGAAGATAAGGACAGTTTCAGAACCATGTAACCTAAAAAACTGCTGAAGTAATGTGGCATCTCAGGTCAGAAGAAAAAGAACTTACTCAGGATGGCTGCCATCAAAACTTTGAAGCATAATACCTGAAAGAGAGTCATTTATTGTGGTCACTCCAAAAGGCAGAACTGGAAAAATGAGCACAAGCTACGAGGAGGCAGACTTTGGAATCACTACTTTGCAACATGGTAAATTCACTGTCACTGCAAGTATTCCAGTACAGGTGGATTTCTATTTAGGAAGAATAATGTATTATGGATTCTGGCATTAGGTGCCTATTTGAGTAAATCTCAAATTTTTCTTCAAAAGCAAAGCTACCATGATTCTTCATACTAAAATTTCCCATCAGTACAAAAGAAAACAGTTATACTGTTAATATTAGTAAGATAACATAGAGGCAGAAAACAAAAGCTACGCATTTATCTTACAACATTACTGCACATCATGAAAATAAAAGTTAACTTGGGCCTATCTGTGGCATTGGCCCATGCTCTCCCCTGTCTCACTTTGATGCTTCTCTCTGGCAGATCATTTCCTACCAACCTCTTTGGAGACATCGACCCACTCTGCCCTGTACCTTCCTGGTATCTGATATTCCCAGAAGCTACAGCTGAGGGAAGCAACAGGGAGAAACCATTTAATTCTCTCAATTAATCATTTTTATCATTCTAACCTCTGGAGGCCCTTTGGATAGTGTTTTTCTATATTAACTTTTAATTCTTTGATGAAATATTATATGTCATTTAAATCACTAAGAAAAATTATGTAGTTGATATGCATCGTGCATGTATTTAATTAAGCATATACAAATATTTCTTTCAAATGCTGCTCTGAAATCATTTCTCAAGGCAGGTAAAAGGCAGGATTTTTTTATTTCTCGGTTCTTATTTAGTAAATTAGAAATTAACTTAGTAGAAATGGAAGTTAGGTGGGAAATGACAAAAATGTAAGACTCTAAGCACATTACGAATTGGATAGGGCAGTCAAAAATAAAAGTCATGAGAAACACCCATGCATGTAACTGATACGGTGATTTGTAATAATTTTTAAATGTTAGTTGTTAAGGAAGCATCATAGTCAATATTTGAATTATCTGTGTTTTTTAAGTTTGCCTTCTGGTAAACAAGTATCATAGGCATTTCTTTCTTCTTTCCACAAAAACAAACAAAAACCAAAAATAGCAATGCCAACTAGTTGGTAGATTAAACATTAGATAATGATTTAAGAGTTTCCATAGGTGAGAAAGGCTGAAGTCATTATCCTAAATGGCCTGTCACCATCTTATTCATGTCTTGGTATATAACTAACAAGGAGACTATAGTGATGCAAACCCCCATAGAAATCCATATAGAGAGACGTGCTTATGAATGCAGGTCTATGGTTGCTTGACCATCAGGCTCCCAAAAGTATTATGTTGGTGAGAAATACTGGAAAGATGACATGTATAAGTAAAGAATTTAGATATGATCTTCACTCTTCACATCCTGACAGATCCGGTTCTCTTATTTAAGCCAACAAAAAAGGAAAATGCCATTGTCCTGCTACAAACATCTATGGTATTAACAACAGGTCCTTTCTAGATGAAAAATAATGATGCTCCATGAATTAAATAATGACAATACCATGAAATGGCAAATTATGACAATAGATCATGTAATTGGGGATAGCTATGACTTGGCTATTATGAAATCTTCATGCTAATATTTTTTTTGAAGATTATGCACCAATAGTTCACTTTTGGAAAATTTGAATGAGTTGTATTGGAATGCTAACTTACCAAAAGAATTCTGTGCAATGGCATAGATTGCATGCTTTTGATATATTTGATAAAGCAGTACAGCTAATTGATCATGCAGTTCCATTAAGCAGAAATATTTCTAGAACAAACACAGCAAAGAGAAATAAGTATGTCGGTTTGATAAAGGACCTGGAACAAATTTGAAGATTGAGATGCATCAAAGTGAAACTCATCATTTTGGTGACAGGTACGGATGTGCATGCACTAGTTAAACATCTTAAATTACTGGGGATTTGTTCTGCCCTGGTGGCTTCTGTTAGTTTAGAATAGCGTGATCCTGGATAGCTATTGCAAAAATTTAAGAGATTGTTTTTTAAATACTAATAATAGATAATTATGAAGAATTATAACTGAACATTATTTTTATTGTTATGAATAATAAGAAAACAATAAAAACAAAGGAATATGTACTAATACTTTGTTCATAGTTAGTAAGATCAAAGCTTGCCAGCTTATTCTCTACACAGCTCCACAACAAGGTAAGATTCCAGGACTCAGTTACGTTGTAAGTACCCTACATTATTCTACTGGTATAGAAGGTCCAGAACATTAGTTTCCTCTACTGTACTTTCCACTTTACCTGTGTTCTTTCTCTTGTCTTCTCTGAGTCCTGAATGGTTCCAATGTGTGGAAAATCTGCTTCTAATGTATTACTATTTCAAATCCAGAAGTACATATCTGTTCATTGAAGCACATTACAGTATCCTCAGAGCCCTTTATTGCCTTTTAGTTTCCTTCTGGAACCATTATCAAATATTCCTTCTATCTTTGACTCTTCAGCTTCAATTTCACTTCTGCTAATTCCATCCCAAGACAAAAACAGACCATGATCTAGTGTTTAAAGTACAAGGTGTGTCAGGAGCTCATTTGATGTCTCTGTTCCTCCACTAGGGACTGATTCACTTCCTGGCCTTGGGCGAGTTACATAGCCTCCATTGCCCTACGTGAACCTGAGTCTTAATAACCTACCTCACCAGGGGTTATGTGAATTCATTAATAAACTATCATTATCAGTCTTCATTATGCACCTGTGTGCTACCCAAAACAATCCCTCTTGTTCTAATTGAACAGTGTAGTGTGTGCTTTTTCCTGTGGTTTATTTTTTATGTGTGGGAAGGGACCATTGTGTGTTCTCTCTACTTCTGCTCAAGACAGCTATTAGAATCAGACCGCTTTATCTGGTTAATTTCGCTTAGCAGAATTTTTTAAGTCGTACAGCAACCTAGATGTTGACACTGAGAAATTAAAATGATGATTATTAGGCTAGGTTCCCATCCATTGCAAAGTGACAGGCTCATTTTTCTCTCTTCAAAACTACCAGCTAGCTGGCCCCTTTGCTTCTCAAAGCAGCAAAGTTTTAAAGAACCGAGGAACATTACCCAAGCCACTGTGCAATAACTCTAATAAACTGCACCTGTGGATGACTCTCTGGTTTATTTATATACTGTATCACAGGTCATTAACAGAAAATAACCCACTGAGATACAACATTCTTGTTTACAGTGAGGTTCTGGTGGTGACAGCAGGAATATAAAACACAAAATCAACAGGGAACACTGAACTAATAAAAAGACAAGGGTCTATAAAGCATAGAAAAAAACAAAGCCAACTGTGCAGGCAAAAATAAAATAAAATAAACTTCCATCATAAAACAATCAAAAGCTATGGTATATTTATAGAGACTGGGGAACCCAAAGACCCACTGAGCTGGAATATTTATGGGTGTCAGATTGAAAGTCAGGAAATCTGTGTGCTGTCAGGAGTGAAAGCTTGATCAGTTGGATATATCCTTAGAAAAATAGATTTGTTTCCTTTTCTTTCAGTTGTCCTTACCAACATTTCCAGCCAATAAGCTTTGAGATATCTTGACTATTTGGTTCTGAAATTAATCCTTCCAAAAGGTAATGTGTATTGAATTTAGAAAACACTTGATAAGAAATTCTTATGCTAAAAGATAAAATCTTGACCACTCTATCACTGTTATATCACTTCTCTGTCTTCTATGCTAAAAACAATGGCACCTTTCCTCACAAGCAGTTGATCACTAGTAAGTAGTATAAATTTAAGTCTCAATGATTTTATTGAGACCATTTGCCTCAATAAAGCTTCCATACTTCTGAATCACAGTATTTGAAATATTATACATTAATAATACATATTACCTTTACATCCCTCTACCACTCATCTTTTAAATGCTAATACTTTTAAGATGAATAGTGCAAAATTCACAACAAATGTTATTACAATAAATATTTGGATGATTCAGGAAGAAAAGAAGAAGGAAGAGGGAAGAAGACAAAGCAGAAAGGCAGGTGATGTGGTCTCAGACAAGCAAGCATTTTACTTCTCAATGCTTCCTAGAACCAGCTTTAACCATGTTCTTTCAATTTGGATACAGTGGCAGTGTTGCAAGCGGTGTTTGCTTTTTAATCACATTATCTAGCAAGTTGCTGCATGACAATTTTTTTCTGTTATTAATATATAAAAATGTACAAATCTGAGGGATACTTGTGAGTGTTTGTTACATGCATAGAATATATAATGATCAAGTCAGGGTATTTTAAGTACCCATCACTTTGAGTGTGTATTATTTTTACATGTTGGTATGAATTCAAATTCTCTCTTCTGGTTACTTTGAAATGTACATAATATTTTTGCTAAGTATAGACACCCTAGTCTGCTATTAAACATTAGAACTTATTTCTTCTATTTAACTGCATGTTTGTATCCATAGCTAACCTCTCTTCATCCTCCCTCACCACCCCCACACCTTTCCCAGACTCTGGTATCTATCATCCTATTCTCTATGTCTATGAGATCAAGATTTTTAGTGCCCACATATGGGTGAGAACCTGCAAAATTTGTCTTTCTGTGCCTGGCTTATTTCACTTAACATAATGACCTCCAGTTCCATTCATGTTGCTACAAATGACATGGTTTCCTTCTTTTTTATGGCCAAATGATATTTCACTGTATACATATACTACAATTTCTTTATCTATTCATCCATTAATGAATACATAGGTTAATAGCCTATCTTTGCTGTTGTGATATACTGATTTTTTTTCCTTTGGCTAGATACCCAGCAGTGAGATTGCTGGGTCTTATGATAGTACTATTTTTAGTTTTTTGAGAAATCTCTATACTGTCTTCCATAGTGGGTGTTTTAATACTAATTTACATTCCCACCAACAGTGTATAAGAGATCCTTTTTCTCTGCATCCTTGCCAGCATCCATTATTTTTTGTCTTTTTAACAATAGCCATTCTAACTGGGATGAAATTATATCTCATTGTGGTTTTGATTTGCACTTCCCTGATGATTATGATGTTGGGCATTTTTTCATATACCTGTTGGCCATTTATATGTCTTCTTCTGAGACATGTCCATTCATGCCCTTGCCCATTTTAACAGGATTATTTAGGTTTCTTTTTGCTATTGAGTTGTTTGAGTTCCTTGTATATTCTGGTTATTAGTCCCCTATTGAATGAGTAATATGCAAATATTTTCTCCCATTCAGTAGGTTGTCTCTTCATTCCATCAATTATTTCTTTTGCTGTACAGAAGCCTTTTAGTTTGATATAGTCCTATTTGCCTATTTTTCTTTTAGTTTCCTATGTTTTTGAGGTCAGCCATAAAATCTTTCCCAAGACCAATGTCCTGAAGAGTTTTCCCTGTGTTTTCTTCTAGTAGTTTTATAGTTTCTGATCTTACATTTAAGTCTTTAAACCTTCTTGAGCTGACTTTTGTATACATTAATAGTAAGATATAGGGGTCCAGTTGCATTCTTCTGCATATGGTTATCCAGAGTTCTGAGCACCATTTATTGAAAACCGATGTCCTTTCCCCAGTGTACATTCTTGGCCACTTTGTCAAAGATTAGTTGACTGTAAATATGTGGATTTATTTGTGAGTTCTCTGTTCTGTTCCATTGACCTATGTGTTTATTTTTATAAAAATTCCATAATTCCATGCTGTTTTTGTTACTATAGCCTTGTAATATGTTTTGAAATCAGGTAGTGTGATGCCTCTAGCTTTATTCTTTTTGTTCAGAATTGCTTTGGCTATTCAGGCAGGTTTTTTTTTTTTTTTTTGGTTCTGTATGAATTTTAGCATTGCTTTTTCTGTTTCTGTGAAAAATGACATTGATATTTTGACAGGGATGCATTGAATCTGTAGATGATGTTGAGCAGTATGGTCACCACTCAGGCTCAGCAGCCCCAAGGAGCAGGATGGGAGTTTGATAATCTGGGCTCTACGTGTAAATATATGCAAATCACATAAAACCTTGCCAGCTCAGGAGACAAGTATCCTAATGTCTAGAATCTGGGAGATGGAAAGAGAACTGCAGAGGGGTCTGGGAGAGACAGGCCCATCCTGTGCCCACTGGCCTGTGTTTTGGTGCAGGACCCAGGAAACTGGAAGCCAGTAAAGTTGTCCTCCTGTCTGGGTGTCCTGGAGCCCCAGGAAGTCCTGGGGAGAAGGGGGCTCCAGGTCCTCAAGGTGAGAGAGATGAGAGATGCTGGGGAGCCAGCAGAGCCCTTGGGGGAAACCAGGGAGGCTGGGGAACCAGCAATCACTCTCTGTGCTGAGGAGCCATGGCAACAGGCAATGAACCCACTCTGTGCCAGGCTCTGGGCCAGGCGTCTAGCATCCTACAATCAACTCTGCCAGCTAGACAGTATCATCTCCATCTACTGAGGAGGAAAGTGAGACTAGGAGGGGGTGAGCTGTTTACCCACAATCACAGAGCTAATGAAGGAAGAAACTGGAATTTGAACCTTCTTGCTCCAAATGCCTTGGGTTTTTTGTTTGTTTGTATGTTTGTTTTCTGTGAGCATGGAAAACTCAGGCCATCTCTGCCTTTGGAATTTCAGAGCCACCTGGACCATCAGACAACATGGGCCCCAAAGGTGAGCTAGGTGAGTATATGGGCTGGTGGCCTCCCCTTCCTTTCTTTGCTTCTGTTCCTGAAATAGAGGGTAGGAAGTCTCCCCTTGGCGCTGGGCTATATTGCTCCCCACAGGGAGGGATGGGAGGCTGGGAGGAGTAGGGTGGATTAGGAAAAGAACCTGGACACCTGCTCCACTGTTGGTCCATGGGCCTTCTTCCCCTGAGGGTGCTCAGACCTCAAGCCACCACTCAGTCTTATCTGGGCAGGAGATCCAGTGATGTTAATTTTTCTAGTCCATAAGCATGGGATGTCTTTCCATTGGTTTGTGTCCTCTTCAATTTCTTTCATGAGTATTTTGTAGTTTTCCTAGTACAGATCGTTTACCTCCTTGGTTAAATATATTCCTAGGTATTGTATTTTTTTGTAGCTATTATAAATGGGATTTTTTTTCTTTATTTCTTTTTCAGCTATTTCATTATTGGTACATAGAAATGCTAGTGATTTTTGAATATTGATTTTGTGTCCTGAAACTTATTGAGTTTATTAAATTCTAAGAATTTTTTGATGGAGTCTTTTGGCTTTTCTAGGAATAAGATCATGTCCTCTGCAAACAGGGACATTTTGACTTTCTCTTTTCTAATTTGAATGCATTTTATTTCTTTTTATTTCTTGATTGCTATGGCTATGACTATGTTTGGATAGGAGTACTGAAAGTGGGCATCTTTGTCTTGTTCCTATTCTTAGAGGAAAGGCTTTTGACTTTTGCCCATTCAGTATGATGTTAGCTATAGGTGTGTCATATAAGGACTTTATTATTTTGAGGTATGATTCTTCTGTTCCTAGTTTGCTGAGGGTTTTTTATAATGAAGTGATGCTAAAATTTTGTCAAATATTTTTTCAGCATATATTGAGGTAATCTCATAGTTTTTGTCCATAATTCTGTTGATGTGATGTATCATGCTTACTGATTTGTGTATGTTGGACTATCCTTGCATCCTTGAAATAAATCCCACTTGACCATGGTATATTAACTTTTTGATGTTCTGTTCAATTAAGTTTGCTAGTATTTTGCTGAGGATTTTTGCATCTATGTTCCTCAAGATATTGGCCTGTGGTTTTCTTTTTGTTGTGTCCTTTTCTGATTTTGGTATCAGGATAATGCTGGCATTGTAGAATGAATTAGGGAGAATTCCTTTCTCTTCAATTTTTAAAAATAGATTGAGGAGGGCTGCTATTAGTTCTTTATACATTTGGCAGAATTCAACAGTGAATACACCCAGTCTTGGGCTTTCCTTTGTTGGGAGACTTTGTGTTACTCATTCTCATTACTCATGAATAATGAGTCTATTCAAGTGTTCTATTTCTTCCAGATTCAATTTTGGTAGGTTCTGTGTTTCCAGGAATTTATCCATTTCCTCTAGATTTTCCAGTTTGTTAACATATAGTTGTTTATGATAATTTCTGGTGATCTTTTATATGTCTGTGATATTAGTTGTAATGTTTCCTTTGTCATGTCTGAATTGTTTATTTGAGTTTTGTCTCTTCTTGTCTTGATTACTCTAATTAGTAGCTTATCAATTTTGTTTATCTTTTTTTTATTTCAGCTCCTTATGGGGGTACAAAAGTTCAGGTTATATATATTGCCCATGCCCCCGCATCCCCCCAAGTCTGAGCTTCAAGCGTGTCCATTCCCTAGACAGTGCTCATTGCACTCATCATGTAGGTATGCACCCATCCCCTCCCCCCATCCCCCTCCGTCAGAACTGCAAGCGTAACCATTCCCCAGACAGTGCGCATTGCACTCATCAAGTAGGTATACACCCATCCCCTTCCCCCAGCCCCCACCTCTGTCCGATACCCAATTGGTGTTATTCCCAAATGTGCACTTAGGTGATGATCAGGGAAACCAGTTTGCTGATGAGTACATGTGGTGTTTATTTCTCCATTCTT
>CAUYSG010086965.1:0-13239 GCA_963574965.1 Eulemur coronatus | reverse complement strand
TATATATGTATATATTTAAATTGTTATCTCTTTTCTTAATCATGTTAATCGTTAAGCCTCTCTAATTATTGTGACATTATTGAAACTTCTTTCTACAACATTATATTTAAACAGAATTGAGTAACAATCTATAAAGTTGAAAAAGTAAGGGTTTCACCAGTGTTTTTAACAGAAAGAAATATTTTTGCCAGATGATTGCATTTTCATGGAAAATTATTAGAAGGTGCATTTCTTTAATTTATTAATGATCTCTGATCAATTCAGCAGAGATGAAGTATAAGTGGTAGTGTCTGTAAATTCTTCATACATGTATTTAGATTTTAACTACACTATCAGAATGCCCTTTTTTTTACTAGAACCAAAGAAATTATGGTATTAATAAAGCACGGAATTACTTAAGTGTTTATCGAAAAATATTACATATTATCTTTAGAAGTTATTCTAAAAACTGTTCTGATCAAAAGTGAAAAAAATTATATTCCTCACTCTAAAATATATACATATATTTTTGGAAACAGTCTCTATATATAGATAGAATGAGACTCTGTATGTGTGTGTGTATATATATTATGTACACACACACATTTTTTTTAAGAGAAAGCCAAGGTTTTTTGAGTTATAATTTATTCAATATTTATTCGTATTTTGTCCATTTTAATATATAGTTTATTTATTTTACATTTATTTACAGTCTATAATTTGTTACCTTGCAACTGTTAAGATTCTTTTTCCCCAAAATTTGTGTAATTCAATCTTTTTTTTAATTTTAAAATATTAAGGGGGTATAAATGTTTTTGTTACATGGATATGTTTTTTAATGCTTAAGTTGGGGCTTTTAGTGTGCCCATCACCAGAATAGTATTCATTGTATCCAACAGGTAGGTTTTTATCCCTACCTCTTGATTTCCTATAACCTGTACATCTCTTTGTTCCCATGTGTGCCCATCAGTTAACTCCCAATTATTAGAAAGTACATGTGGTGTTTGTTTTTCCATTCCTGAGATACTTCACTTATGATAATAGTCTCCAATTCCATCCAAGTGATTGCAAAAGGCATTATTTCATTCCTCTTTATGGCTGAGTAGTATTCCATGGGTGGATGCATATGTGTGTGTGTGTGTGTGTGTGTGTGTGTACACATACCGCATTTTCTTAATCCACTCATGATTTGATGGGAACTTAGATTGATTCTACATCTTTGCACTTGTGAATTGTGTGTAGGAAACATTCAAATGCAGAAGGTTTTTTTACTTCCTCATACTTGTTTATAATTACAGAATTTGAACATTTATAAAAATTGTTTCTTAGTGTATTGATAAAATGATTAATATTTTCTTTGGTTGATAGATGAATACTGCAAGGCTGGCATTGATTGAAACATTTTTATAACAAAGATCCTAGAAACTTTTTGAAATTATACTTAATCATATGAGTATCAGAACAGAAATGAGTTAGTATTTTGAAATTTTTGCCAGTCATTGAGCCTGTGCCTTTAAATGTGGCAGCACAGGTTATCCTAAGAACTGTTTGCATTGAACCTTTTGACCATTCTAGAACTCAGGAAGGATGCAACAGTTTTGTTAGTTAAAAAACACTATACAAATGTTGAGGATGTCTGCATGACGTTAGGGCATTGAAAGCATTTTGTCATCCTGTGATAAGAAAAAAACCAGGTGGCTCTATTCTGTGGCTTAGGATGTGGGTTTCTTTGGTTCTACTTGTCTCAGACTGCAAGGGAAACAAGTTACATATGTAAAATTAGCTACTTTTTTAAAGCTGTCTGTACAACCTAGAGAATGGGAGAAAGTATTTGCATGCTATACATCCGATAAAAGGCTAATAACCAGAATCTGTAAAGAACTCAAGCAAAACAGCAAGAAAAAAAATCAAACAACCCCATTATAAAGTGGACAAAAAACATGAACAGAAGATTTTCAGAAGAAGAAAGACTAATGGCCAATGAACATTTGAAAAAAATGTTCAATGTCTCTAATCATCAGGGAAGTACAAATCAAGACCACAATGAGATATCACCTAACTGCAGTGAGAATGACTTTTATCAAAAAATCCCAAAACTGTAGATGCTGGCATGTATGCAGAGAGAAAAGAAGACTTACACACTGGTGGGACTACAAGCTAGTACAACCTCTATGGAAAGCAGAATGGAGATACCTCAAAAACCTACCGTTTGATCCAGCAATCCCACTATAGGGCATTTACCCAAAGGAAAAAAAAAAAAAAAGTCATTTTGTAAAAAAGTCACTTGCACTAGAATGTTTATTGCAGCACAGTTCACAATTGCCAAGATATGGAATCAGCCCAAGTGCCCATCAATACATGAGTAGATCAATAAAATGTGGTGTTGTATACCATGGAGTTCTACTCAGCCATGAAAAAGGTGAACCAATACCTTTTGTAACAACCTGGATAGAACTGGAGACCAGTCTTCTAAGTTAACACAATTAAGTATCACAATAATGGAAAAACAAACATTCCCTATACTGTTAAACTGGAACTAATCGATCAACACTTATACGCACATCTGGAAGTAAAACTCAAGGGAAATCAAGCAGTTAGGAGGGGGGCGGAGGGGTTGGGTAAATTTACACCTAATGGGTACAATACACACCATCTGGGTGGTAGGCACACTTATAACATTGGCTCAAACTGTACAAAAGCAATAAATGTAACCGAAATCTTTGTACCCCCTAATATTCTGAAATAAAACTCTTTTTAGCTTAGTAGGGTAATTATTGACCATGGAATCTGTTCTATTACACGTTTTTGTGACAAGCTATATGCTGTTGTTGTTTTTTTTTTTTTCTTTTGCTTCTTTGTATCTCAGTGTTGATGGGTCAAGCTGAAGAATTAAAAATATGTTGTTTACTCAGGGATAGAAGTGTAATGAGCTTGGCTTTATTCTTGTTGAATTTGTACATCAGATGTATTATTTGCTGTAAAGTATATTTCAGAAATGGAAATTAGCCCATTTGGGTGTAGAGTGACCTGTTATGTATTTGTAAATGAACTTTATATGGTGGTTAGCTTCATTGCCCTAGTCTGTGAGGTTTTTCCTCAGCATAGTGACCCTGGAATCTGTTTTGCCTGTTAGTCCTTTTTTCTTAATTTTCTCTGATTCATTAGGAGCCAACTTTCTCATTCAATTGTTTATAATACAAAATCTATTAACTATTTCATGAGAAAATTTATGGTTCAACATATAATAAATATATATGAATATAATATATGCTTATAATATATGAAATAGGAAGTTAGACGAAGCCAGCTTAATCACAGTTTCTAATCAGCCCAATAAGTTTTTTTTTTAGTTTTCACTTGTTTCACACAAATTTTGGCATGCTATGTTTTTGAGGCTAGCTTCCTTCTTTCTAAGATGATCACAGTTACTCTCTCCAAATTGCAGATCAAATGGTACCTTCTCCGCAGAAGTCATGTTTTGAATATCCGTATGTCAGGCACTTAGGTGTAGGGCCAAGAGAAAGCTTCCTTTTCACTCTCTGAAAGTTCTCTAAAAATGAACTGACAAAAGATAGATTAATAGCAGAAAAGGTATACAGGTTTATTTAGTGTTCATAGCATAGGAAATTGTAGAAGAATGATTATCCAGATAATTATTATTCAAATGATTATCCAAATAAGTCTGATGAGGTCCGATGCTGCACACCCTCCTCATGGCTGAAGGAGACCTGGGAGGTAAGGGGAGGGGGGGTAATAAAAGTAAGTGATTTTCAGGGGAAATGAATGAGCCCAAAGAAGAATGACCTGAGACAAAGTTCCTCTGAGCTCTGGCGGGGGAGGGGGGGGCGGGGAGGTGCTTGGAAGGTGAGAGGTGGAACACTGTGAAGAAAGTTTGTACTATTATGCAGATTGAGTTCCCCAGATAATCTCTAGGAGCTGCCCTCAAAAGAATAGATGGGAAAAAATTTACTTTTGAGTAGGGTCTGGCTGTGTCATCCAGGCGGAAGTTCAGTGGCACCATCAAAGCTCACCACAGCCTTGAACTGGTGGACTGAAGGGATCCTCCCACCTCAGCCTCCTAGGTAGCTAGGACTACAGGCCCATGCCACCATGCTTGGCTAGTTTTTATTTTTTGTATTATATATTAACTATTAAATATGAAATGTCCGATTTCAAATCAAAAATGTAATTTATTATATCTCAAACAAGAAACAGTACAATTAATCAAAGTATGTGCCTAAACTATCGACACAGTTTTGCCATCTTAACGGTAGCTTGTTTATGTCAACTGTGGAGAAGCCTGGAGAGTGAGTGGTGATGGTATTTCGAAAGGTGTTTTCCACACCTTGTTGAGAACTGAATATTTTTCCTTGCAAGAAGTGATCCAAAGCTGGAAGAAGTGGTAGTCAGTTGGGTCTGATGAATGCTGATGGATGACAGAGAGTTTCCAAGTCTAGCCTTTGTAGTTTGAGCAGCACTGTTTGTGTGACACGTGGTTGAGCACTGTCTTGCAAGAGGATTGGCCTGTCTCTGTTGACCAGTCCTGGCTGTTTAATTGTAAGCATCGTCATCATTTTGTACAATTGGTTGCAATATACATCTGGTGTAATTGATTGACCAGGTTTCATGAAGCTGTAGTAGACTAATACCAGCGCTGGACCACCAAGCAGACACCATTAGTTTTTTTTTTGATGAATATTCAGTTTTGGACTGTGTTTTGGCACTTCATGTTTACCTAACCATTGTACCAAACACTTGAGATTGTCAGAAATGGTTTGCCTTTATGTCGTGACAGCAAAGAAAGGCAAGCTTTGAGAGGATTTCTCTTTTGACGCTCACTTAATTCACATGGAACCCATCTGTCCATCTTCTTTACCTTGGTGATTTGTTTCAAATGGCCCAACATTTTTGGAAGAGTAACATCAAACCTTGCTGCTAAATGATGCATAGGTTGAAATGGATTCACTTCCACTACAGCTTTTAGCTTATCATTATCCACCGTGGTCTCAGGTTACCCACGTGGCTCATTTGTAAGATCAAAATCACCAGAATGGAACTTCTCAAACCATTGACATACTGTACTTTCATTAGCCACATCCTTCCCAAACACTTCTTGATATTTTGAGCTGTTTGCGCTGCATTGGTTCCACAATGGAACTCATATTCAAAAATAACATGAATTTTTTACTTACCCGTGGTTTCACCAAGATTTGCTCTGGAAAAAAAAAAAAAATACCTCACAATAAAAATAAAACAAGAAGTGTCAAAGTGAGATGTCAAAGATATCAACTATCAAACTTAGTACTTAAGGAAATCAGACATTTCATACTGAATAACCTAATACATAGTCTCGCTATGTGGCCCAGGCTGTTTTTGAGCTTGATGGCCACTCGCAGTCGCCTTTCTTCTCCAGTGGTTAATCTTTCCTGGTTCTTTGATGAGATTCCTAGGGAGGTGGCTTTAAGACCATTACATTTCTTTTGAAAATGAATTTCTTTTGGAAAGAAGTTTTCTTAGTCAAATTCCAGAGAGAGAGAGAGAAACTCTTTCTCTCTCCCCCCCAGTGTTTCCAGAAACAGGATCAAAGAGGAAGGGAGCCTGGGGAAGGTCAGAGAGACCTTGAGGCTGCTGCTTTAATTCAGCATGTCAAAGCGCTGTATTTGGGATATTCTTCTCAGCGGCCCCAAGATTGGCATAAATTCTCTTCCTTAATCCTGATGACAATCTTGGAAGTTTTCTTTATTTTTTTTCTTCATTTTGTCATTTGTTCTTTGAAGAGACGTTTACTAAGCATCATCTTCCAGTCATTTTGTTTCTGATACTTCCTGGAATCCTTGATGTATCATAGGCATGAAGAAAATATTTGAATGAATGGAAGATACAGATCTCAAGCTACTTGTGTTTTGAATCCAAGTAGTCAAAACAAAAAATATTGACTTTTAGGATTTTTCTTTCTTTGAAATTAGTTTTGAGTTAGAAAGGACCTGCTTCCTTAGGTTGGACCAAGTATCTCATTATTTTGAATAGACCTGTGATTCTTTCTGGTTTGATGGGTGTCTTTACATGGCTTGCATCATAGATAAGACTGAGATTGTGAAAAGTTATATTCTTATTTTAATATAGCTATTCTAGTAGTTGTAAGCATTGGTAATTAAGAGTCCCTCTACCTCATACCTAAGATAGCTCTGTTTAAGTTTTACATATTGGGCCTCTTGTAAGATTTCATTTAAGAACAAGATTCCAGCTGTTTAAAAGAAAAGAAAAATACTTTAAAATCACTGAATAATCTTTAAGATTTCTTCTTTTTCCCCTTCTACACTATTTCCTCAAAATAAAAATCTGTTATTCTGGGATGGTTCTCAATATGAATTTTCAATTAAATTGAATTTTTCTAGAAATTTAAATTATATGATATATTCTTTTATATTTTATCAATGTATTACAAGTAGATGAATTATATATAAAGATTTTTATGTTTACAAGTAATTATATGAGTACATTTTATATGGTAAAGGGTAATTCATGGAAATACATCACGAGACAGGATGAGATTATAGAAAAATCCTCATGATATTACTAAGAAAAAACTAATCCTAGTGGAATGAGTAAAATTTTAAAAACTATTTTAATTATGGATCTATGGACTTGGAACTCAAGCAGTATATTCCTTTGTGAATGTTTAACATTATCTTTTGACTTGTCTTTGGTAACACAAATATGTGTATTTTCCATTTAATTTTTAATCTATTATAGTTCCTTTCCCAGTAGAATCATCAGCTTCTTTGATTGTTTCATTATTAATTATACTTTATTATTGAAAGCTGTTTAAAAACCTGAGAAATATATTCTATTGTCTATCTATTGTCCCTATTAAGTGATTAATTCCTTTTGTCTCTATTAAGAGACTAATTTGTTGAACAAATTTTATTGTGTGCCTGCCATGCCTGAGGCATTGTTCTAGCCACTAGAGTTGTAATAATGAACAAGATGAAGTTTCTGTCTTTATGAAGATTACATTCTAATGGCAGAAGTAGACAACAGATAGATGATATCATGTCCCATAGTGATAAGTCCTAGGAAGAAAAATAAAGCAGGGTAAAGGGGTAGATAGAGTATGATAGAAGCTGATATTTTCAATATGGTGACCAAGAAGGACCAATCTGAAAGGTTATATTTGAGCAGAAATCTGAATGTAAGTATGCCAATATCTGAGGAAAAAGCAATTCCTGTCTGAGGTAATAGCAAATATAAAAATCTTTAGGTGGGAATGTATGTTTGTTGTGCTCAAGGAACAGCACAGGCGAGCGCGGTGGCTCACGCCTATAATCCTAGCACTCTGGGAGGCTGAGGCGGGTGGATCGTTTGAGCTCAGGAGTTCGATATCAGCCTGAGTAAGAGCGAGACTCCATCTCTACTAAAAATAGAAGAAATTAGCCAGACAACTAAAAGTATATAGAAAAAATTAGCTGGGCATGGTGGCGCATGCCTGTAGTCCCAGCTACTCGGGAGGCTGAGGCAGGAGGATTGCTTGAGCCCAGGAGTTAGAGGTTGCTGCGAGCTAGGTTGATGCTATGGCACCTAGTCCAGGCAACAGAGTGAGACTCTGTCACAACAAAAGAAAGAAAAAAAAAAAAGGAACAGCACAAATGTTGTATGGTAAGGATAGAAAGAATATGGTAGATGGGGGCAAAGAAGCCAGACCTTCTAGGCCACGGTCAGGAGATGTGATTTTATTTAAATGTATACATTTTTTAATTCAAGAGTTTTGATCAGGAGAGGGGTATGATTAGATTTAAAAAGGATTACTCTAGCTGCTGTGTGGAGAAAACACATTAAGGTGGGACAAAAGTAAAAGCAGAGAACGAAATAGAAGGTTAGTATAATAGCCCAGGCTGGAGATGATAGTAGCTTGGGTTAGGGCATTAGCAGTTGGCGATGTGAAAAGTGGTTGGATTCTGGAAATATTTTGAAGGTAGCTGACAAGATTCGCTAATAAAGCAGATGGGTAAGGCAAAAAAAAAAAAAAGAAAAAAAAAGAAAGGCAGAAGGTAGAGTCAGTTTTGAAGCTTTTGGGCCGAAGAATTGGGTGAATGATGGTGCCAAAAAGATAGTGACATATAATGTATAAAATAGTGAAGGAGTAAGTTTGGACAAGATTTTGGGTTTGTATGTTCTGTGTTTCAGAGATTGGAATTCTGGGGGAAAATCAGCATAAAAGTTTGGGGGAGGTCAGTTTACTTATTTATTTTTTATTTATCAACTCCTTCTAATGGATGGGGAGTCAGTTTATAGATGGTTTTTAAAGCCCTGGGACTAGCTGAGATTACTTAGGAAATATATATAGATACAGAAGAGAAGTTTGGTCTGAAAACTTAGCCCTGAGGCACAAGTTAGTATTTTGAGAAAAGAAACCAACCAAAGAAACTAACAAGGTCTGGTTATTGTGACAAAAGAAAACCGTAAGAGTATAGTGTCCTAGAAGCCAATAAGTACTGAAATTTATTAAAAATTTAGTTTGAACTCAGTTTACTATCGGCACACCTACTTTTCACAATTTAGAAAAAAATTTTTTTTTTAAATTCTTCATCTTATAAATAGTCATGAGATAATGGCACAATACTCAAAAACTTGTCAGTGGTAACACTCAAAAAAGATCACAAATGCAGTACAATTGGCACTTTGTATTGAATAAGGTCTGAATTCTTTGCAAAAGTGGAAAGGGTTGCAACTTGTGAGTTGTAGAGTGATAGAAAGAGGGTTATTTGAAATCAAAATCAGAAGGAAAGTTGTAATACCAGATGTGAATGAATGTCAGTCACAACTCACATGTGAACTGAGGTGAACTGGGATAGCTGGTAGATGTTTGAAGTGTGTACTTTTTGTATATTCCTATATGACTGAGTTCAATTGGTTTAGTTTTCTGCATTCATCTCATGTTTCTTGTGGATGAAATCACTCATAAGCAAATATGAAATTTGAATTATGCTTACATTGTTCCCTAACATATCAGTTGGGTTGGAAAAAAATTACATTTTCAAAGTAGGTGTTAGAACTAATTATGCTATCTGGTGAGCTTTGGCACATTGCTTGCTTCTGATTTTCCTTTTAACTGTAAAAGGTCACGGATAGCTCTCAGAGTTTTGATTTTCTTATGTGTAAAATATGGATAGTAGTATTGATCATATATGGGTTTGGGGAGGATTAAATGAATGTATACAGACAAGTTTATAATGGAATATGGTATATATTTGTAAAAGTGAAGCAATTTCCTATAACCTCTATTTAGAAGTTGTCCCATCTGGAGAAATTAAAAATGTAAAAATGTATGGTTTTGTGATTTTTATTTCTCTAGGTAGACATAAATGTTACATGTATAGATGCAGCCTTTTATAGATAATTTAAACCTGTGCCTGTAATTCATTTAGTTGCTACCAGCAGTAATGTCTTGCTTTACCTATGGGAACGTGATAAAAATATATGGCAGAAAGCATGTGATTATTGCTTAATTTTTTCTATAATAGTAGATTTCTTTACTAAAATAGTATAATTATTTAACTGCTAGCTGACACAATTTCTTTCATCTTCCTTTCCTTTTCCCCTTACTTCCATTGTCTTAATCTTTCATTGTTAGTATTATCACAATAGAATCGAATTCCTCTGCCTTCTGCCCCTTTTCGTGTCCCTAGCACTGAGATGTGCCTTCTCCCTCCATTGCCCCAATTCATCCATCTTCTATACCACTGCCTAAGTGACAAAGTGATCAGGACATTTCCTTGCTCAGAATTTTCTCCTCACCTCCCAGCCATCTCCTCCTATTACACCATGCACGGCATCCATACCAGATGATCTACTTTTTGCCTGTGTTGCTGGAGATGTCTGGAATGTATCTGTCTGGTCCATTCCCATCCACCCTTCTTTTATGTATATAGCTCCTACAATAGTAGTCACACAATATATTAATCTTTTTCTACATTTATGGCCTCATTGAAGTCTAAGCCCTTTGTGTTCAGAGATTTTATATTTTCTTATTCTCTATTGGGTCTAGCATGTACTAGATGTGCAGTTAATATTAGGGGAATGAATGGAAGAAGGAAAAATGAGCAAAATGTAAATCGAAATTTTTTTAAAAATCGAACACCTAGGTTCAATGTTAATGAATTAGTCACTTTAGCTTTTATCATTCATTGTTTAACTTAAGATTTCTTTTCTTTTTCTAAAACCAGAACAAAGTATTTTAAATATCTCAGCAGCCTAATGTAGTGGTTAAGAGCTCAATTTCTGGAGCTAGACTTAGACTGCCTTGATTAGATTCTTTGCTCAGCCACTTATTAATTTGGTGAATTTAGGCAATTTGTTAAACTTTAAAAAGTTCAAAAGAAAAATGACCCCTCCCATACCAGGGAATCACAATAATATTAACAGCTGACTTCTCATTAAAAAAAAAAAAAAAGAAAAACAATGAAGGTAAGAAGCAAAGGAATGTGTTCAAAGGACTAAAAGAAAAAAAAGTCAACTAATAATTCTATATACAGTAAAGCCATTTTTTAAAAAATATGAAAGAGAAACAAAGACATTAGAAGATAAACAAAAACTGAGAAAAGGTTTGAATGTATCTCCCAAAATTCATGTGTTGGAAACTTAATTCACAGTGCCACTATATTGGGAGATTGGGCCTAATAAGGAGTGATTAGTTCATGAAGGCTCTGCCCTTGTGAATGGATTAATATTGTTATCATGGGAGTGGGTTAGTTATCAGGAGAGTGGCCTTGTTATAAAAGGGAGTTTGGGCCCCCCTTGCTGTCTCGCACTCCCTTGCCCTTCTGCCTTGTGTGGTAGGATGACGCAGCAAGTAAGCCCTTGCTAGATTCTAGCCTCTTAACCTTGGACTTTCCAGTTACCAGAATTGTAAGAAATAAATCTCTGTTCTTTATAATTTACTCAGTCTCAGGTATTCTGTTATAGAAACATGAAACTGACTAAGACAGGCACTAATCCCATTCATGAAATTACCTCCCAAAGGCCCCATCTGCTAATATCATCACATTGGGGGTTTGGAATTCAACATATGAATTTTGAGGTGGGGGTTGCAATTATTCAGGCCATTGCACTGCTAATCTGTTGTTTTCCTGAAACCCCCTACTACTTTAGGCTGGCAGAGGTGTTGGCCCTTCCTGTTCCTGAGCTACTCATCTCACACTTTAACTGACAACACTTTAAATAAAATGATTCTCTGTTTGGCAACAGCAGCAAAATTTTCAGTTATCACATCCTTCCTTGTCCTGGTTGAACTACCTTATATACACATCTGGGAGATTGTCAGAAGTTGCAGAGAAAACCTCCACAAACTTGTGCTGTTCTTACTCAAAGTTCATTGGTTTTCATAAATAATCACTTCTCAGTTTGTTGTAAGCCTATGGTTGATTTTCTGAGTGCTGAAATGGTTATATTTGACAGTTTTGTCAAGTTTTATATTTTCGGGGAATAGCAAAAGATTTGTTGTCTTACCATTGAGCAGGAATGGATCTACTTCAGCATTTTAACTAAGTATCTAATGCAGTTTATTTCCTGACCTAAAATGATTCAAATATGAAAGATAATCAGAAGTTCAGGTTTGTTTGGCTATCCCTTCCCATTCTCTAAATATTGAAAGAACGTTTCTACTGGGGAATGAAAGGACTTGATTGATTCATCTTTCAAAATACTTTTCCAAAGATAGGGCTGCAAGAATCTAAATATCTTGGTTGGAGATCTGAATAAGTGGTTTGGAGTATTAGAAATGAACTTTGGCTGGGCATGGTGGCTCATGCCTGTAATCCTAGCACTTTGGGAGGCCAAGGCAGGAGGATCACTTGAGGGTCAGGAGTTAAAGACCACCCTGAGCAACAAAGCAAGACCGCCATCTCTACAAGAGATTTTAAAAATTTGCTAGATGTGGTGGCACGTGCCGGTAGTCCTAGCTATTGCATAGACTGAGACCAGGAGGATTGCTTGAGCCCAGGGGTTTGAGGTTGCAGTGATGATGGCACTGCACTCTAGCATGGACAACAGAGCAAGACCCTGTCTCAAACAAAAACAAAAACAAACTTTGTGTAGGGTGATTTATTCCTCAAGTTGAGAACTTTGATAATCACACCTCATTTTTAGTGTGTCCTGACCAGGCTCAGCAATTAAATAGAATTGGGCAGAAAGAAAGCAGGTCAAGGTTATAACTGTTAATTTTGTGTGTGTGTGTGTATGTTTGCTTTTAAAAGATTACTCTCCTTCTTTACCCCTTTATTATTCTATTCATAGGAGGCAATATTTGTACTGGTTAAGAGCTCAGGATGTGTACCCAGACAGACCTAGATTCAAACACTGCCTTTGTGTTCTTGGATAAATCATGTGATCTCTGCGAATCTTAGTTTTCTTTTTTTGTAAAGGAAGTGATGATAATAATAGGACCACTTCATATACATGCTATAGAAATAGATCATTTCTATTATTGTTATAGTTCTATTAATTTCTAGAGCAACACTTCTCTAGGCAACCAGTGATGAATCATTTTGCAAAGTAAAAAACCGTTTCTATAGGTATCACTTAACTAAATTTACTTTCATAAATTCAGATGCATTGTTTTCCATTGAGTTCTTCTAAACCATAATGCACTGACATGTTTGGGCATATTTTTTCCCCATGAATAATCACCAGTAAAAATGATGAAATGATAATCTGCTAAACCTTTTGTAGAATAATTACTAAAAATTGCAATCAAAATTTAACATACTTTATTTCTGATAATATAATATGGAAAATGTATTGGTCTCTGTAAAGGTCCAATGGTCAAAGAAAAATATAAGACAGCAAAAGGAGATTTTCTATTCTATCCTGTCATTTATTTTTTTGGCTGGACTTTGGACTAGGGTGGCTATCATGTAATAGGGAAAATGTTTAAACGTAGGTTTAAAGTCATCGTTTGCAGTAATTTTGAAAGGGAAAATAGAACTGAAAAAGACCATATTTATTCTCTGTCAGACTATTTTATGTGTTGTGGTTGAGGAGCAGTTTGCAAATAGCCCGAAGAAGCAAAACGTCAATCCCCTCAGTTTGGAGTGCTTCCAGACAATGCAGAGAGATAATTTTTTTTTTTTTGAGACAGAGTCTCACTCTGTTGCCCAGGCTAGAGTGAGTGCCATGGCGTCAGCCTAGCTCACAGCAACCTCAAACTCCTGGGCTCAAGGGATCCTCCTGTCTCAGCCTCCCAAGTAGCTGGGACTACAGGCA